>JAEBUS010000103.1:0-168783 GCA_023014475.1 Amanita pallidorosea | reverse complement strand
GAGAGAGATTCTAGGAGTTGCAAGATGTAGGTTACGTCGTCATGAAGATGGGGACTGAATTGTCCATCCCATAGGAAGGGTGACCAATCGAAGCACTCCGAGGGGTTTGAAATGTCATAAGATCTCTAGAACTTTGGGAGATAAGCGCTCGTCGTATCCTACGAATAGGTCCAACATGGCTCCGCAGGCTCGACAGGCGAAGTTCTCTGCCAGATGTTCGGGAATTGGCGTGACACCCAAATGCTGGATGGTGACTTTGTTTAACGGTTCGAGGGAATGAACGATACGCAGGCGTCCGTCTTTCTGGCTACGCAAACCCACCGCGATCGATAGGACGAGTTCGATGGCTCATAAACTCCTGCCTGTATCTTCGTCTGAATCATCTTGCATACTTCGTCGTATATGCCTGGCGGAATGGGGATATTTTTTTGGATCCAAGGGTGGTGGGGAATCGTAGGTATGTCGATTGGTGGAAAGTACTCTTCTTTGAAACATCCGTGTTCGGCGTCTGTCCAAGCGAATCCTTTGTGGTGCAACGTCATGAAATGGTAATAGTTTCCGTTCTTCAGGGCGTAAAACCCGTCCTTGTGTACTGCATCGAGCACTTCCATACGCTCTTGATGTGATCGACCCGTGGGCACGAACGAAGGTGGCCGAGGGTCTAAAATCGGTATATCTCTAAGGGGATCTCCCGTAATGTTCTGACAATTCGGAATTCTTGTGGGAGCATGCCGATGACTGGCTTGACTTTTTGTGCCACCGGCTTATAGCGCTTTCCAAAAACTGCAATAGGGTCGAGGCGCCATCGGAGCCTCGAGGCGGCTCGAATGAAGTTGTGTAATGTGTATAAGGTATGTTCGAAGGTTCCTCGTCGGTGTCGCTGTCCTCACCTAAGTCGGGGAGCTCAGCATAATTCTCTTCAAGGAAGTCCTCCACAGTGCAGCCGGCGACGTTTTGAGTAAAAACTGACGCCACCTTGCTGTTTGATGTGTTATGAGTCGAGGTGGATGAGGGCTGCAATAATAACGAACGAGCGCGAGGGTCGAGGATAGAGGGGTTGTCGTGGCTATTTTGTAACACTGCAACAAGAAACAAGTGGGACATCGCGTCTCGAAGGGGTGACCGTTTGTTCGAGGGCGCATGGTAATCAACAGATTCGGGCAAGGGGGCGTAGGCGGAAATGTGCAATGGTTTTTGTTCTTTTTCATTGACTTCTATGATCAACGCAGCTTCTCCTCGACCCTCTATCAAATCCTCGAAGCGCAGAAAAATCCCCTTCCATCATGGCCTTTTCCCTTCGTCTCATGGTGAAGAATGGCGGGCCATGCTCGATGGTTGGTACCGTCCACTGTCTCACTGTGACCGGGTCCGTAATGGTGACGGTTTGCTCTGCATTGGCATAGTTCTTGATAACTGACTGAGCTATGAACGTCGAAGGGGCGCCCTAAGAGTATATCGTATGCCGGGGACCGAACTACGTGGACTTGGAACAGGAATGTAATTCCGTCGATGGAGAATGGCACGTTCTGGGCAAGACCGAGTGTTTTATCGAGGGTACCATTGGCTGATTGCATCTCGAGTGATATCCCTGGGTTGTACGGGATGCCTATCTGGTGACTGACTGCGTCTGACATACAGACAATCATGCTTCCGGGGTCGAGGATGCATTCGACGAGACCTTTGTCGGCTATGTCCATTTTGATGGCTCGAAGGGCATGCGATTCCTTAGCTACCAATAACCTGACTGGTCGGTCCGGTCCCTGGGCCGAGTAAAAGACTTGTGCTAAGTCTGGGACCTGATAGACGCCGGGCTTAACTTGTACTGGCTCGCATTTGAAGGTTTCGAGGGCCGGGTGGGAAATGATTTCTTCGATCTGCTCTACTCCATCTCCAACGTAGTGTACCGGTGCCTTAGCAGCCGGCTGACGCTTAGGGGTTACTGCCTCTCTAACACGGTATCGAAGGTCTGGCGAAAGGGAAAGTAGTTCTTCAAAGGTGATGGTAATATGATTCTCCTTCAAAGTACGTTTGTAGACCACGTCCGCAATCTTTGGATCCTGAATTGGCGCAGTGGTGATGTATGCTGGGTCTTCTCTTTTGCTTTCAGGGGCTGAGCGAAGTTTCGATCTACTGGTGGAAGTAGTTTGCGTCCTTCGCTTTCTCGAATGGATGTGTCGGAAGCTCAGAGGTTCCTCCTGGTGCTTCTTGAGTTGCCGTTGCCTTCGGTTTAGTGGTAGAGGATGGTCCTAGCTGCGAGGTGGGGGCAGACGCGTGCTCCGATATTCTACTACCGCTAGCCGCGTTCGAAGGCGGGGGAACGACTGCTTTTCCGGTGCTTTCTCTGCTGCTCTAGCGCTCAAGGGCTGTATGCCACTCGTCGAAGGGAATGGGGGCTTTGGTGCCGAAGTTGGGCGTTTCAAGATTTCGACGCGGTCGAAGACTAGCTTCTTCTTCTTCTGCCTATCCTGTAGGGCGAGGACTTGTTGTCGGAGCTCCTCGAGACGGATATCCAAATCTTCTTCGTCTGGTGTCACCACAGCCATGGACGCCTTGGGCGACATATCGGCTTGATCTTGTCTTGTCGCAGGAGCAACACTGAAGAACATTGAGGAAGTACTTCCTGTCGTCGAAGTAGATGGAGCCGAAGTGGGCGGCCTATCTGCTGCGGAACCGAGTTGTCTGCGCCACCATTCGTCCATTCTATCCTTCAAGAACTGCCCTTCGATGTTCCTTGGTACCAACAGGCCAGTAGGGAGAGCAAGTCGTCCGTCGGGCCTCTTAATTGCTTTACCTTCTCGAAGGTACTGTTCAGCCTGGGCGCAACTGGCAATGAAATGGCCGTTGCCTCCGCAGAAATTACAAAGATCGCCATCACTGGGGGGCCGTCGGTACTGCTGAGATGCGGGCTGACTTCCATGGGTCGAGTTGTTCGATTGAGGTATAGGGATAGTTCCTGTGGGGCGTGCTCCCGAAATTGAAGCGGTGACGCTCTCGGCTATGGTCTGGGCAAATTTGCCAAAAAGGTTGTAAAGATCTTCCTGCTTAATCGGGGTCGATCCAGCTATTGAGACTGCTGGCTGAGGCTGTAAAGGGGCCGACGTCGAAGCACGAGCGGCGGAGACTGGTGTATATGAGGAAAGTGGTTCGTACATATCTTCTGGGAAAAACGAAGAGCCTCGAAGCAGGAACATGGCGGCTCGATAGACATCACCCATGGCGTAGCCGTCGTCAGGATCTATAGCGGGGTGGTTGGTGCTTAGTTGATGAGCGACCCTTCGAAGGAACTCGGTGGGGAAGCCCTTAACAAACATCCGGCGCTGTTCCATCTCCGATATTTTGTTGTGCTCTACCAAGTAGGTGGTGATCGCTCTGAAGTCACGGTAGTATTCCCCTAGCTCGGATGCGGTACTGATGCCTTTCTGCTTTCGCTTGTCGCTTAGTCGAACGGCATCTATCAAGTTGTATTTGCGGGAAGACTCGGCGCCAGGGTACGAGGCAATGACTGCCTCCTTGAAGCTTTCGTACGAGGCGGGATCTTCGCTTCAGGCAAGGAATCCCATATTTCATAGTCGTGTGATTCGATAGCGCTTAGTATGTTCTTTTCGCTGCTGAGCTTCGTGTACCTGGGCTGCGTCTAACAATAGCTCGACTTCTCGGAAGTATCGAGGCAGGTCACGAGGCTTTGACGAATCAAACTTGGGCGCGGATGCACTAGTACTCGAAGGCATCGAGGTCGAGGGGTTTTGTTGGTTCGGTTGGACATAGATAATTTGCGGCGGAGGCGGAGGAGGAGGCTCCTGAGGAAATCCATGGTGTGCTTCCATATCTGGCTGTACTGTGAGGTCTGCAAGGTCTTCACTGTCGCTGGGATACTGAATTTCTTCTTCGTCTGTCTGACTCAAGGATGAAAAGGAATGGTAATTGTCACTCGAGGCGAATCGATTATACTGGAGGGGGCTGGAGACTGTGGGATCGGGTGGAGTGGATAGTTCTTCGTCGCCAAACAAGAGACGATATGCTAATGACGGGTCTACTTCGAGACTATCCTGGATACGTCGAGCGGCGCTAAGAGATTCGAGACGCCGTTGTACAATAGTGAGCTCTGTGTGAAGCGATACTGGAGAGTCGGGTGATGAAGTCGAAGGCGAGAGATCTTCGGTTGGGGACGCAAAGGCGGAGGGAACTATAGGGCTAACTGGTTCGACAGGGATAGAGCTGGTCGAAGCGGCTGGTGATCTGGGGATATTCTCTGCAAGGGGAGGAGGACGAGTGGCACGGTTGATGGACCTAGTACCAATTCCTCGACGTCGAACGCGGGCTCGTCTGCTTGGGGGCACAGGAAGAGTTCTTCCTGAGCGTAGTGTGGAAATATTGAAGGTTGGAGTTGTTGTGAAGATTCGAATGGTGTTCAGCAAAGCTGAAGGAGACTCCTAGAGAAGATCCCAAAATAACGAATGAAATCCCTCGCGGTGGGCTCCAAAAATGATGCGCTGTGCGGCGGGCAAACCCAAAAGAAACCCAATTTCTCGGTGCTCGAGCACACCTTCAGTGATCGACCGAGGCGGCGTTCGAAACGAATAGGAGGTAACGAAGGGGGATTGGCGCGCAACACGTACGACAGGGGGGCGAGTCCTAGGAGGTTCTCAGACTTGGCTGAAGGTACGAGGCACGCGGGCACCTGGTTATGTGATAAATGAAGTGCAAGTGGTACTGAGTTACTTCGAAGGGGGCAACGAGGATCGAAGACTGATCGAATCTTGACGGGTGAGGCAATGAGGACGAGTGTGGCTGGTGAGGAAACACGTCGAAGGCTACGCAAGATACTGGGGCAAAGGTCGAGACAAGGCAAGCACAGACTGAGACGAGACAACGCTGGGGACCTTGGCAAGACTCGGAGACGGCCAAAGTTTGAACCGTGAACTCGGAGGGGAGGGAAGAAAGGTCAGGACTTCTCTGTCATTCGTCTAAGACAGGTACATATATATATATAAAACAAAGTATCAAAAAGGGGTAATTCGGAACAGTGTCCAGCATCAGCAATATAGTAAAAGTCCACTTGCTACCATTTTCTCGAAGTCCAATCGAAGCACGACGATGGGAATAGGTCCATGACAACAGAAACGAGCATGTGCACCAGGCACAAACCGGGAATACTTCTCCGCCGACATCGCCGACGTTCACAACACCCAACAGGCACTCCACAGATCCTCGGGTACCTCGGTCGAAGCTGCCTGTAACTGGATAGCGACGCACAGCCTACGTTGCAATGCCTTCGTGGTTTCTAGGCTTCGTATTCGTGACAGAGTAGGTCCTCGAGCTGGGGATGGTGTGTCAATTCCGCTGGAAGTCGCGCTACGTGCCAGGTTGAATAATATGGCATCAGCTGGTGCGCTGGAACGAGCCTCGAATGCAGCACGCCTTCTCGATTGATGACCGCATTATCGTCGAGGGTGTTCCACTCTGCATCGGTCGAGTCATAGAAGCTTCGGCTGGTTTGACGTGCACGAGTCTGGGGCTATGGAGGGGGTGGTGATCATCCTGTCCTTATGTTGGCGAGGCACCAGGCACCCATTTTGCTGAATTTGCAATGTGGTGGGCCCTAGTGACTGAACTGAGGTCGTCGCAATGTGGCCAGGTAGCGCGGAACGGGGACTGTCTAGGGACTGAGAGATGTTTCGGATATCTGCTAAGACCGAGGAGGCCGGATCGAAGACTTTGTCTGATCTCGAGCTTCGGCCTTCGTTCGGCGGGGCACTGCTGGCACTACGGACTTTGATTTGTGAGCAGGATGCTTCGACTCGGCTCGAATGGCTTCCTCAGGAGCTGAATAGGGCTAGCGCAGGTACTGACACGTTCCAGGCGTATCAGTGTTACTACCATCGATCGGTCTCTGGCAGTTGTCTCTGCCATCACCGCTACTAAGGACAACTCCTCCATGGATATGGGCACGGACGCTCAGGCCCCGACCCCTGCGGCTGTTACACAAGGTCTCGAAGACTCGGTTCATGCCCCAATGATGACCACTCTGCCTGCTCCACAGCCGGTACGCACGTCCTCAGACATCCCGTCGGGTCCTTTGCCAGCCCAGCCCTCCCCCAAGGTCCTTGCCCAAATATGGGCTGACTCCACCCAGGCACTTGCATCCAAGGTTGCCGGTGCGTTCCAGCCTGTCGAGGGTGGCTGGCTCGTGTCCGATGCTGATCGGCGAGAGCTGGACATCGGGTTTTTCGACCCCGCCATTGAGCACCTTCGAAGGGGCTTTCTTAACCCTCTCCCGCTCTCTGTCTGCAGGCTTGTGGCCGCTGGCTCCCTGGTGGTGGCCCAAGCATTTGGCTCTATGTACAGCCATGCACCGCAGTCCCCACAACTCGCAGCCGCACTTATGCTGCTTGCCATGGAAAACCTATCGGACGCGGACAAGGCGCGTTTCCCAGTAAATCAGCTGAAGAATATTGCCGCCCCTTCGTGGCCTGCTGAAACAACTAAATGGAGGCTGACTTGGGATGCCTCCGAGGTCACGGGAAAATGCCAAGTGAGTTCAGCGGCGCCGAAAGGCGTCGCCCAGTGCTGGCTGAGGCTCCAACGGGGCTCAAATGAGTGTAGGAGACCAAGGGGGAACTGTATTTTCTAACTACGTTGCACAATTATGTACCTACTGCCATGCGGCGTACATGAGGACTCGGAGCGGTGGCCTCCGAGGGTCCGAAGGGTTCCGACGGAGGTCCGACGGGTTCCGAAGGGGTTCCGAAGGGTTCCGAGAGGGTGTGGTGATGCTCAATGACGCTTGGTGGTGCTCAATGAGGCTTGGTGTTGCTTGGAGGGGCTTGTTTGGCTTTGCTGGCATCGGAAATAAGTGTCGGAGGGTCTGAGGGTTGAGGCGGGGCAAATGTGTGCTGTAGGCATTGGTTCCAAGCTAGCCGGAACCGATCCATTACATCTGCAGCAAACTTTTGAATGTTGACGTCCCCGTCAACTCGGTGTGACATTGGTGGTCGGAGGTAGCGGTGGCAGTGGTGCAGAGGTGGCGGTTGGTTGCAGGTAGTCGAGGAATCAAATAAGGGTGGAGTTGGCAGTGGCGAGAAGGCTCGGAGGTGAATGCTATTGATGGCATCAAGGTGTCGGCGTGTTTCGGAGGCATCCGAGTGAAGGGAAGGGTCCGTTAAGGGTCCGAGTGGCAGGTGGCGTGTTGCATTCATTGTCGTTGGAAATAGAAACGTGTAGGGGCGCAACTCCCTGGCTGAGGCCACCCCCATCGTGGAGGGTGTCTGGCGCGGTTGGTAAAGTTTGGCTCTGTTGGCGTCATCGGCTGTTAAGTAATAGAAAGGTCCTTGGAGTTTGTCTGCAATTTGTGTACTGATATCTCTTATCCTGTGTGTGATTCCACATCCCCACATTCCGGAGCGTTCTTTGGTGCGTTGGTGGTGATGGAAGCAGTTCGCAGAGGTCGAGCGGTGATGATCGGTGATGAAACGGGCCACTTGAAGTAACTACGGCTCCGCCGTAGGCCTATCCTGGGTAGAAAAAGAAAAAAAACAAATTTTCGGAGCATCAGAGGTGTCGGGAGTCAATGGGAATGATGTAAATGAGCTGGGCCGAGCCATCCGGAGGTGCAGGAGGCGGTGTATTGACTCAGGTGTGATGCTGTGTACACGTGGTGGCAGCATGGAGGTTCGGTTAGGGTCCTAGTTGGTTCCAATGCATGCAGATGGCTTCCGAATAAGGTCCGAGCATGCTGTGGCCTCGTGTGATGATGTGGAAGGAGCGTCGGGGTGGTGGAAGTGAAAGAGAGTGGTGAACTTCAAAATAGGTTGGCGCTATGTGCAGGTGGGGCTACCAGAGGTGACATGGCAGCTTGTGGGGCTGTCCAAATGAAGGAATGGCCTCCGGGGCCATGTGAGAAGGTGCAGAGTGGTCGGAGCGAGCACAGACTGGACCGAAGGTGGGCTCCAGTTGAAACAACAAAACGGAGGCCGACTTGGGAGGCCTCCGAGGTCGTGGGAAAACGCCGAGTGAGTTCGGCGGCGCCGAAAGGCGTCGCCCAGTGCTGGCTGAGGCTCCGACGGGGCTCAAATGAGTGTTGGGGGCAAAGGGGAAACTATTTTCTCTAACTACATTGCACAATTATGTACCTACTGCCATGCGGCGTACATGAGGACTCGGAGCGGTGGCCTCCGAGGGTCCGAAGGGTTCCGACGGAGGTCCGAAGGGTTCCAAAGGGGTTCTGAAGGGGTCCGAGAGGGTATGGTGATGCTCAATGACGCTCGGTGGTGCTCAATGAAGCTTGGTGTTGCTCGGAGGGGCTTGTTTGGCTTCGCTGGCATCGGAAATAAGTGTCAGAGGGTCCGAGGGTTGAGGCGGGGCAAATGTGTGCTGTAGGCATTGGTTCCAAGCTAGCCGGAACTGATCCGTTACACCGCTAACAACCAGTTTAACACGGTGCGCCTTGCCCCTCCAAAGCGCCCCACCCTCCCTTCTGGTCTGCCTCCACCTGGCGCTCCTCCCGTCCATACCGCCCCTGCTCAACAGCAGGGCAAACCTAAGGGTAAACCAGCCGCCGCACCCCTTACAGCTGAGGCGGTGAAGCGCACCATAGATCTGGCCACTGTTATCTCTTCTAACAGTGGCATCTCGATGATGGAGGTGGTCGACGCCGCCTTCCAAACGCTTTCCAAAGCCCAGGGGTCATCCCCAACGGCCTCCTCCCAGTCCACTGCAACCTCACGCAAGTCTTTCGCTGCGGCCGCCTCTTCCCCAGGCAATACCGGCCCTCGTGTCCCACCCGCCTCCCGTTCCCCCTCCATTGCGTCTGCTACGGCAGGTCAATGGCACAAGGCCTGTAAGGAGAAGTGCACCACCAGGGGCACACGGCCGAATGTTTTCATATACCGCCCTCCGTCTTCCATCCCGGTTGAGGAGCATCCCCCTCCTTCGGAACAACGCGACGCCCTCTTGGGGTATCTCTCCAGGCAACCGGACTTCCACAAAGCTTTCCAGGGTGAATTCCCTAACAAGGTCCTAGGCTCGCGCTGGGCACAGAGGGACAATATCATCACGGTTTGCCGGGGTGCAATATCTGAACACCAGCGTCGGGTTTTACTCCGTGCCCATGCCTCTCTTGTCCGGGCTGACGCTGACGTTCAGCATGTAATGAACCGCCCGACCACGTTGTGCCTCAAGTTTTGCTCAGTCCCAACTCGTGACCATAACGGTCAGCTATACATGCCAGAAGACATCTTGGCTGACCTCCACGCACACTCCACTTGGGCCGACGTCCAATTTTTCGGCCTGCCCCATTGGATCAAGGCTTGCGCCCTACCGGAACTTGGTGCTTCGGGCACCATCCTTGTAGAGATTCAGGATTTTAAGTCTGGCGCAAACGCCGACGTTCTCAAGGGAACCATCGTTACCATTCACGGCTGACGAGTCAAGGCCATGAAGTGGATGTTCAAGGATGCCCTTCCTCAATGCACCACCTGCTGTCGCTGGGGCCACCCTTCAGTAGTATGCAACAACATCAGCAATACTGCAGTCCGTGCAATGCGGGCGCAGGCATCTGTCAAGTCCATATCTGTGTCAACTGTGTCAGCACGAAGAATCCATTCCATCACGCGACGGACAAGTCTTGTCCGTTCTTCCTCGCTTGAAACAACAGCAACAAAATCCGGGCCCTTTATGAGGCCACCGCCCCTAAACGCAAAAATGGGCAATTATTCGCTGAAATACACGCCTTGCAGAAGTGTCACGGAAAAGACCCGATGAACCCAGCAGCCCCCACCGGTCCCAGGAGAGTCACCCTCCTCATTCCCCCCCCGCCTGCTCTCGAGGTACCTTCTGGTCGCATCAATGAGATCCTCAACGAGGAAGATTTAGCGCACGCACTGGATTTGTATGGAGACGGCGACCCAGCCAATAACGAATACGCCGTATGATCGGATTCACCCATACTTTTTGGTTTCTCTTTGTTAACATGCAACGCTCCTTTCAGTCTCTTTCAGCACTATTAGATCAACTCCAAACAGACGTGGACATTCTGTTTGTTCAAGAATCTCCTATCCGTGACCTGCGGTGTGTAACGTCAGCATCTCGCCCTGACGGCGACCTTATCCGAGGCGGCCCATCCCACCCGGCTTGGGTTGTCATTGAAGGCTTTTGCGACATTCACCCTTCCTCTCAAGTCTCGGGCTACCTGCACTGCACCCGCGTTGACGCGGTGTAACGATAAAACGGAGGCTGACTTGAGGTGCCTCCGAGGTCGCGGGAAAATGCCGAACAAGTTCGGCGGCGCCAAAAGGCATCGCCCAGTGCTGGCTGAGGCTCCGACGGGGCTCAAATGAGTGTTTGAGGCAAAGGGGAAACTGTATTTCAAAACTACGTAGCACATTTATGTACCTACTGCCATGCGGCATACATGAGGACTCGGAGCGGTGGTCTCCGAGGGTCCAAAGGGTTCCGACGGGGGTCCAAAGGGTTCCGAAGGGGTTCCGAAGGGGTCCGAGAGGGTACGGTGATGCTCAATGACACTCAGTGGTGCTCAATGAGGCTTGGTGTTGCTCGGAGGGGCTTGTCTGGCTTCGTTGGCATCGGAAATGAGTGTCGGAGGGTCCGAGGGTCAAGGCAGTGCGGATGTGAGCATTGGGCGTCGGTCTCAGGCTGGCCCAATTTGAATCGTTACAGCGGTCTACCACTTATCTGTCAACACGCTCCTCTTTCGGGACCCCAACATCATTTATTTTATGCTTACCCGACCTTCAGATGGTTGTGCTCACTCTTTTATTAACCTTTACAGGAACCCCGCAATGTGGCGCACTCTGGACGCCCTTCTCGCTCACCTGGACAGCATCGACAACCTGGCTGTTCTGCAAGGCGACTTCAACCTGCATTCGGCACTCTGGGACAACTCGGTTACGCGGGACGACCCCCGTGCTGGAGATCTACTAGCAGCGTGCTCGCTAGCCGGGATGCAATGCGTAAACGATTCTGCCGTGCCTTTGTGGTACCAGTGGGGGGCCTCACCGCGCGTCCTGGACCTTGTGTGGGTCTCTTCGGAGATCTGCGCAGATTCACAATTTTTGGATTTGGCCTTTGCTGGCCCCCTTTTGGATCATAGACGTGTTGAAACTCTGATAGTTATTACAATAGTTATATTAGATTAGTTACATTCATTACAATAACTAATGTAATGAATATATTATCTAATATCTTATATAATAAGAATAACTATTAATTAGTGTTTCATATTTAATCATAATAGCTTACATAACATTACCACATGGTTTGTGACACATGTCACAACATGTCACAGCCATGTGACAATAGTGTGACAGAGGTCACGCTTATGTGACAATGTGACAGAGTGACGTGACAAGTCACAGGAGTGACATGACTCATCCTATGACATCACTGATAGTCATAAATGACTCATATGACTCATATGACTCATAATACGTCATATAGAACATTATGATGTCATATAGAATGTTATGGATATCTATTAATAAGAATGACTCATATAGAAGGATATGATGTCATAAAGAACATCTTAGAAGGAATATTAATAGAAGAAGACTCAGAATGACTCATTAGCGGTACCGGTATTATGTAATAGGTAGATTACACTGTACTTAGGTTAGGGTTTCTGAAATGCATATAAGGAGGGCATTCTGAGCGACTATCCCCTCAGTTTTACTACAAACTAACATTAGTAGTACTAAGGCAGCACTACTAAACAATGTAAGTATAATTGAAACCTTACTTAGTCAGTGCATGCGCTGCTGTTTCTTGTTTCAATAGGTTATGGGCCCCAGCGACTGCCTTCAAAAACGCTCTTTTGTATAGGGCGTTGTATTGTCATAGAGGGTAGTAGTGTATTATGTAGTAGATAGTGTTTTTGAGTTTGTGTGTGATCGACTGATATCTGAGATCTCCAAAAATATCCGTTCTAAAGATATGGCTGATGGCCCTCTAATCTGATAGTCGATTGTGTGATCTGTGTTTGACATTTTTCTCTCACGCCTACGAATGATGCTAACCCAATCATGGGATAAATGATCACTTGATGGTAGCAGGGTACCATCTCTGTCACACTTGTGACAGACTATCTGGGAAGATAGACTAAACATCTGTGTCACGCATTGGAGTCGTGCATTGTTGGGAAACAACGAAATCAAAATTCTCCCAGGACTGGCAGGTCTTTAAATATGTTGTGGTTTTGTCACACCACTACCAAAAAGACACGGATTTTGGGCCGCTTTATGCGGATAACAGGGCCAATCCCGTGTAAAGGCCTCACGCACCCCCAATTGCCTGTTACGTTATTGCATATATCATAATGACCGTTTTCGTTGGTCTTCTATATTTTATTATTTAAATATTCATATAAAGGTTGTGCTGAGGCAGACTTCCGTCGTACACGCAGACTATTGTTGGGCAGATGACTAGCACCCCAACTAGATTAGGACGTCTGAGGATGTCACTTACACAGATACATACACACATACATACATACATACATACTAGTTTGTACGCAGGGAATTTGAAGGAGCCCTGGTACGAGATTGGCATACAACATCCATACAATGAGTCGTTTGCGTTGCCAGACAAGTCCATGACATATTGTTTCAAAAATAGCACAGCCTGATAAGCACCTTTTTCTCATGTATCATTCAGGAAATAAAGAATTAGGCTAATATATTTCTATTTTTAGAAACAAACCAATATGTCTCAAGTTTACCACATTGGTCCCCTCTTCTACCAAATCAACATTATTGAGTATCTCGATAAAGCTATTGGAAAGACCGGATTCATCAACTCTGGCATCATTGCTCGAGTTTTGATCAACAACAGGAAATTGACTAAGCAGGATGTCTTGGACATCATCAGAAAGTTCGAAGAAGATGACATGTTTAGATGCGATCCGTATGGTCGCCTTGCTCGCGTTGTCTACATGGCACATGCTTGTGCCAGCTATAATTGTATCAACAGCACCCCCGACGTCAATGATCAATATCCGCCGGTTTGGGCTTTCAATCACCCGGCATCTCAGATTCATCTTGCGTCTCATCTGCACACGTTTAGCTTCATCTACGATTGCTACTTGACTGAAGAAGTTAGGAGCATCCACAATCCTCAGCCACATATTCTAGGGATCAAATATATGTCCGATGATGGGAGATATATTCAGGAGAATATAGATCTCAGCCTCCTTGATATGTTTATCAAGTACAAACATGAGGAAGGAGCCAATGATGGCAATGCCGACACACGTCCGCAACAGATCTCAGACATCCCTGGATTTCCACAGTATAGTGGCCCTCAGGGTCACTATAATGGCTACGATGGACGTCCCGCACCTCAATACGAATCTCTTAAGAAGACGATTGATCTGACGCCACATAGGGTTGATGAACCCTATGATCCCAAGGATCTTTCTCATGCGCTAGCCAGAAAGCGGCTAGAACGTGAACATACGATCTGGATCCACGACGGTTTTGTTTATCATAGCAAAGAAGACTATGATGCGGCCGTTCATGCATCAGAGATACAGAAACAGGAGGCGGAAGCTCTGATTGAGCTTGATCGGATACTCAAAAAGGCCAAATATGAGCCTAAGGTAACCGATCTAAATCAGCTAATTAAATCAAAAGCTGATATAATTGTGACAGCGTACGTATGCAGGGGTCGTGAGGACTCCAACAACTGTTACAAGAAGGGAACTACGTCATTCCCCTTACAGTCACATGTGGCCCGGCAAGAGCCTCTCACTAGTTGCAGGAGAGAGACCGGAGCAGGAGCTCCGGAGGCATTCAGCCCCGTCATCCCAAGCGCGGACAAGATCTAGAAGTTCAGGAAGCTCAGTGCTTTCTGAGGACAGTGTCAACTACCAGGTATAGTACCTAGTAGTCAATGTACTTTCACACAGGCGGACCAAAATGGTCCAAATATGAATATTTTGTCGCAGTCCGATAAGATTGAAAATCAGACTAAGAGAGATAATTTCCCAATGGTTAAATCTGATGAAAAACTTCATCAAAATGAGTTTACTCACACATCGAACTTGGATAATTTTGTATATTGTTCCTGATGAAATCATTGACATGTATTATCCTAAGAGTAATCCATTTTTGAAAGAAGAAGAAACCGCGTTCACCATTCATAATGAAAACATCGTTCAACAATTCCCAGAGTCTCAAGGACGTATTAATAATACCCCTGAACCAACATTATTAAATACAAAAGAAATTATTGCTGGTTTAATTAAACATCTACAAAGGATCTGTGAGAAACAGAAAGCTGATGATACAAATCAGGATAACGGTTGGAATGATGAACACAAATCAGATGATGATGAGAAACCTTGGGGATATGAACCACATAAAGCATCCGATTGGATTGATGAAAATTTGGAAGAAATTGTTTATCCAAAAAACAATATTTCCAAACCAAGGAATCTTTGACAAAAGAAGAGGGTTCACAATTTTCAAGCTCCACAAATCAGATGGCAGAAGAACATTGCACCTATAAGAGAACCAGGTTCTTCATCAAATAGGAAATTCTTGAAATCAGGTTCAGGTACTGAATCAAAATCTGATAAGAATATTCAGTCTAATTTCAGCGTCAAAGCAAAGGAATTAGAACTTGCCTTTCCGTTCTTTATAAATGTTAAATATAGGGCTCACAAACAAACACATATCATAAAACATACTAAAAATCATCCTATTTGGAATAAGATTGGATTATGTTATATGGTTTTGTTTCAACCCAGATACTATAAAGAGCAAGTTTGGCCTATGTATCCTAAATTATCTGAAATTGTCTCATATCCTAAATATTGGAGAAGAAATGTTCATTTTACTTATGAATGTAGTGGCATTAGTTATCTTCATTTCACTGAGAATTCTCAATCTAGACTTGCTTGGTGGACTCTAGATGATTTTGTTTCCTCTAAAAATAAATTGGCAAATTACATATGTGGAGGAAAAGACGATAAAGAATTGCTCAAAAAAATAGTTACTGTGTTTAATGGAGTAATGGATATTAAAAAGTGGAAAGAAACTTTAATGGCATACTTAGCCATGAAAGGATACACTAAATACGTAACCAGAGAAAAAGAAGGTTATCCTTCACCACCTGCAGAAAAAGCTAGCATTGAAGAAAGAACCCATTGGGAATTGAAGTATAAATCTGTTTATAATGAAAGACTTGATTGGGATGAAAATTCTGCAAAGACAAATGCTATTATTAAAATGGCATTAGCACCTAATCTATGGTCTTTGTTAAAGATACTCCAGCTCAAACTATTGCTGAATTGGATAAAGTTTTTGGAACAACTGGAATAGCCAAATATTTCATTTTATACAAAAACATATTCAGTTGGTCTATGAAACCAGGACAAGATCCCATTATAGCTATCTCTAAATTAATGAAAGCTGTTTCCGATCTAGGAACTGAAGATAAATACAAACTTCCAGACTTTGTATTGACATTCTTCATTTTACATGCTTTGAATCAACAATATAGTACTTTGGTTACTAATATTGTTAATAGCAATATTGAGGAATTCACGTCAGCAAAGATAGTTCCTAAAATTCAGAATGAATGGAATCTCATGCAATCAAAAGCAAGGACTGGCAGACAAACCGTTCAAATTGCTAATATTGGATCTAACATTAACAAATATCCAAACACTAAACCATCTTGGAATGATCAACAATCTAGTAATCAATTTCCAAACAACAGGTTTAGAGGAGGATCTTTTAGAGGCAGATTCAATAATAGACGATCATCACACCTCATCAAAGCAATAATAGATTTGCTAACAAAGCAAATGCATCTTCTTTATCTAAGGATGATAAGAAGAAACGGAATGCACAGAATTGTGATAATAAGAAGCTAAAGAATAAAGCTTTGCTTGCAGAGTTGAATAAGTATAAACATGAGAATAAGAAAGATTCTCATAACATTATTCACTTTACAAATAATATGACGATTGATGAACCGATTCAGACTATAGGAAATATTGAGGAAGAGGTACCTGAACACACATCTAATCATGATTTATTAGATAGAATAGGTTTCCATTACATAGATACTATGTTGGCTCATCCTCCGGAATACCTTCGAGATGAGGTAGTAGATTATGAACTTTCTCCTGAAGGAACAAGTTCAAAAGAATCTTCTTGACGCCTCAAATTCCATTCTCACCTATAGCAGAAACTGATGATAGTTCAGTTCCGGACCTTAAATCGCAATCAGACAGTAGTGAGGAACACTACAATGATGCAAATGATGGTTACAATAGTGGCATTGAATATATTGATGAGAACATCAATAATAACGTCGAAAATATGGATATAACTAATCCTGAGAGTAACTCTGGAGGACTATCTGATGAGGATGATCCATTTGGGTATGTGACAAATTTAAACCATTCTAATTACTTATCTAATACTGTTTTAGTGCTTGATAATCTTACCAATGTAGATGTGTTGAACGCATCAGATCAAGCTTTGAATAACAGTAGATACAATTGTGTATATAGTAATTATGAATATAGGGTTCCTAGTGAACAAATTATGCTCTTAAATAAGAATGATAAATGGGTAATTGATTCTGGAGCTACCAGACATTGTACACCATTTATAAATGACTTTATGTCATATAAGAAATTTATCACACCAGTTAAAGTTACTACTGCAGACAAAAATGCGAAAACACTCATTGAAGGCCAAGGCCAAGTATGTTTCCGACATGGAAAACATATGCTAAACTGGATTGTATGTTATATGCCAATGTTGCCATACAGAATTATCTCTGTACCACAACTTACTAGTATGAATTATGAAGTATATCACACAAAAACACAAACTATTATACACAAGGGAAACATAACGTTGACAGGATATCCTTTAGAAACTAACTCTATAAGTTGGTTATCTACTGAGATTAAAAGACCTTTACAACATTTGTTATTAAATAATAGTTCTAAAACTATTGATTATTTTATTTGGCATCGAAGAATGGCACATCCAAGTGATAACGTGTTAAGTCATATGTTCAGAAATACTGAAAATAGTTCTAAAATTAATAAACCACATATGAAAAGCATATGTAAATCATGTATCATGGGAAAACTTGATAATAAACCATATCATGTTTCAACTAATAGAGCAACTACCATTAAAGAGATCATCTACAAATAAGAAATCACAAAGAGATGATGAAAAATTAGCTAAGATAAGAGAATTTGAGACTCAGATTGAAAATCTGAATAAACCCAAGAATACTCTTAATAAAAGTAAATCATTAATTGAAACACCTTTTCAACTTCCTAAGTCAAATCTTGACATAAACTATAGAAAGAATATAGATTTATTTAAAGGAGTTAAACATGTTGGAAAGAAGTTAGATCTTCGAGAAGTTAAAAGAAATAGACTTGGTAATGATAAACCAGTTTCTAGATCTACAATACTAGAACAGTCTATTAATCCAGATGAACAAGCTCAAAATCCATTTGGATTTAGAGAACAGGAAAGAGCTGTCATACAACAAAAGTTTGGAACACGAAAATCATCTAGGATTCCAAAAGTTAAAGTTATTAAAGATAATGTTTATGGAGATAAACATCCAGCTAAAATTGAAGCTGAATTTAACTTTAAGAAATGGAGTGATGTCATTCAAAACAGAATTAAGAATAATAAAGAACTAAATGATAAAATAGACAAACAAGTTCAAAAGTTACTGAAGACTTGTATGGAAAGAAAAAACATCTAAACATTAGAACGTCAGATTCTAATATGACAGAACTAACTGTAGAAGATCTTAGACCTATTCCTAAAAAGAATACTAAGAAAATAACTTCTGTAGAAACAAATAAATCAGATGTTAAATCAGATTTGACTCCAATGCCTAGATTTGAAAAGAAAATCTTATTACCTGAGATAATAAAGAAACCTTCTATACCAGATATTGATCTAGATAAGACAGTTACTATGGATAAAAAATTAGATTCAGAATCTGATGATTTAGAATTTGATAATGAAGCTTGGCTAAAGAAAGTACAAGCAAAAGAGATAAATTTCTTTTATCAAAAGCAGCATCAAAACTCAATGATCAAGAAAACAGAAGAAAAGGAATACCTGTTGTATATAGAGATCTTATCAAAATAAAAGATAAGGATCCTCGATCATATTCAAAATGGGTAACTGCTATGGAAGAAGAAATTAAATCTATACAAAGTAGAAATGTTTGGGAATTAGTTAACAGACCTAAAGACAGGAAACCTATTGGATGTAGATGGGTTTACACCATAAAGCAATCAGATAATAGATATAAAGCACGATTGGTTGCTCAAGGCTTTCACAAGTACCAGGAATAGACTTTGGAGCCACATTTAGCCCGGTTTCAAGATTCGAGACTGTCAGAATCTTACTAGCATTAGCAGCTTTAGAGGGTTGGGTACTCAAAGCACTAGATGTTAAAACTGCTTTTCTATACGGCCAATTAGAAGAGGAGATATATATGGAACAACCGGAAGGTTTCAAAACAAAGATACTGATAAAGTATATAAGCTGAGAAAAGCTTATATGGTTTGAAACAAGCATCTTTAGCTTGGAATATACAAGCACATAACAGTATAACTAAACTAGGGTTTAGAAGATTATATGCTGATACAGGAATATATGTCTATAGAAACAACAAAGACATTGTTGTTATCATCTTATATGTTGATGACATAATATTCATGGGCAATAATGAAAAAACTGTTGATGACTTTAAAAAGAAATTTATGAATAAATGGGAAAGTAGAGACTTAGGAGATCTAAGTGAATATCTAGGAATGAATATTGTGATAGACAAAAGTAAATGTACTGTCACAATTGATCAAGCCAAATTTGCCAAAAAGATTGTTGAAAGATTTGGTTTAATAAATGCAAAACCAGTTAATACTCCTTTACCAGCTGGTTATGTACCAAATAAACAAATAGAAGGCAAAGCTACACCTGAAATGATCACATACTATCAACAATTGATAGGATCATTATATTTCTAGCAATGTGTACTAGATTGGATATTGTTTATGCTACGATATTAATGTCACAATTTGTGAGCAATCCTACAATGGATCACATTAATAAAGCATTACACATAATCAAATATGTTGGAAGCACATTAGATTATTGTATAAAATATGATGGTCATGATGCTTATGGTTTAATTGTATATGCTGATGCTGATTGGGCTTCAAATCCAATTGATAGGAAGTCAACAACTGGTATGGTTGTAAAATTAGCAGGAGCACCAGTATACTGGAAATCAGCTAAACAAAAAACAATAGCATTATCTTCAACAGAAGCTGAATACATGGCTATCAGATGCATGCAGACAGATATCATGGTTAAAGAATTTGTTCAATGAACTTGGATATGATATACAATCCATTCCTTTAATAATGGATAATCAAGCAGCTATCTACATGGCTTCTAATCCAGCTCAAGAACAAAGAATGAAACACATGGATGTAAGATATCATTATATCAGACAATGCATGAAAGAAGACTTAGTTGATCTCTATTATATAAAAACTGAAGATCAAGCGGCTGATATCTTAACCAAGAACCTTATGTTGAATAAGCATAATAAAATGCTTGAGTTGTGTGGTATACACAATTGATAAAATATTCAACAAGGGGGAGTGTCGAAACTCTGATAGTTATTACAATAGTTATATTAGATTAGTTACATTCATTACAATAACTAATGTAATGAATATATTATCTAATATCTTATATAATAAGAATAACTATTAATTAGTGTTTCATATTTAATCATAATAGCTTACATAACATTACCACGTGGTTTGTGACACATGTCACAACATGTCACAGCCATGTGACAATAGTGTGACAGAGGTCACGCTTATGTGACAATGTGACAGAGTGACGTGACAAGTCACAGGAGTGACATGACTCATCCTATGACATCACTGATAGTCATAAATGACTCATATGACTCATATGACTCATAATACGTCATATAGAACATTATGATGTCATATAGAATGTTATGGAATATCTATTAATAAGAATGACTCATATAGAAGGATATGATGTCATAAAGAACATCTTAGAAGGAATATTAATAGAAGAAGACTCAGAATGACTCATTAGTGGTACCGGTATTATGTAATAGGTAGATTACACTGTACTTAGGTTAGGGTTTCTGAAATGCATATAAGGAGGGCATTCTGAGCGACTATCCCCTCAGTTTTACTACAAACTAACATTAGTACTACTAAGGCAGCACTACTAAACAATGTAAGTATAATTGAAACCTTACTTAGTCAGTGCATGCGCTGCTGTTTCTTGTTTCAATAAGACGGCTCTTCCTGACCTTTACAGCAGATGAGATAGATACAGAAGTTCGGCGACCACCCTACATCCCGGCTGACACCAAAACGGAAACGGCGTTTCTCCTCAAATGCATGGCTGTCAGGTTTGACTCAGGGACGGCATGCCAGCGGTGCGATGCTTTGTACACGGGACTACAGGACGCCTGGAACACTTTCGCGCGGACCCCGAAACCCAACAGCAAACCCAACCGATGGTTCTCACACGATTGCTGCATGGCTCTTGCAGCTGTCGACTGGGACCCCTCTCCTGCCAACCGCGCACGGTTCGCCTCCACATGCTGGACAGCCAAACGGAAATTCTTCGACAAGAAGATCACCCAACTTTGCGCAGACGGCGACCCCTGGAGTTGCCTCTCATGGACCAAGGAGCGGGCTCCACCCCAGTTCCCTCATGTAGCCGTAGACGGTGTCCCTGTCAGGACATTGCTGGATCTCTGGAAGGCCGCACACAACCAGTTCGTGGGCCAGCAGGCCCAGCGCCCACCCAACTGGGATTTTATTTGCGCCATTCCCGATCAGCCCAAACGCAGGTGGCTCCCCTTTTCTCTGCACGAAACGCGCGACGCGGCCTGCACTTGCTCCAATGGCTCCGCCCCTGGTCCGGATCACATCTCGTGGAAGATTGTCAAGGCCTGTCTACAAGACGCCACCTTTTCTCATTCGCTTGTTGGTCTCTACAATGCCATGTACACGGAGCATCATTGGCCCTCGCAGTTTAAGGAGTCCTCGACGGTCATCATCCCCAAACCAAAACGCGATGACTACACGCGAATGAAGAATTACCATCCCATCGCCCTGCTCAACTGCTTCGGAAAACTTCTGATGAAGATCATCGCCCTCCGGCTTCAACTGGACGCTATTAGCAACAACCTGCTTCATCCATTGCAGTTTGGGGGTCTCAAGCATCGCTCCACTACGGACGCCGGCCTCTTTTTGGTCAATTGGATTCAACAAGCACGGGATGCAGGCAAATTTACATCTTGTCTTGCCATCGACGCGGCCCAGTATTTTCCGTCGATTCAAAAAGATGTGTTGTTGGTCATGTTACGGAAACAGGGCTTCCCAGAGCTGCTGTTGAGCCTCCTTGATTCTTATTATTCAGACTGTCTGACGTCTTTCGTTTGGGGTTGCGCGTCTTCTGACCCCCTGCCGGCTGGTACGGGCGCCCCCCAAGGCTGCCCTGGTTCACCTATCCTCTCCAACCTCTACGTGGCACCCCTTCTGCGAGCCCACTTCCCATTCAGGACTACCGCGCACATGGCCGTCCCGTCATACATAGATGACTACACCTTTGCGCGTTCTGACACCTCCCTCGACAGGAACCTCCGAGCTCTGGAGAACACTTATGAAGTTGCCGTGCATGTCTTCGGCTACATCGGCATAGTCTTTGAACCCTCCAAGACGGAGCTTATTACGTTCGCCCCCTTTAAGAAGGTCACCTCCACTGCTTCAGACCGACGCCGCCGCCTTAGGCATACCGTCGTTTGCTCGATCGACCACACACAAGACCATTGCATCGCCTCTTCCCCGGTCACGCTATGCAATCCGGACGGCTCGACTACGGTGATTCAACCCTGTTTGATCTGGCGTTATCTAGGTTTTTTCTTTGATTCCAAATTGACATTTGATTATCATGTCCAATATTATACTAACAAGGCAATATCTTCTACCAGTGCCTTACGGATGATTGGGAACACGGTCAGAGGCCTCCCGACTTCTTGGCGCCTTCAAATCGTCAAGTCTTGCATATGGCCTCTACTCACTTACGGCCTCCCACTGTGGTATCAGATGGGCAGAAAAGGCATCCAACGCCATCTGCACAAACTCAGAAAGGCGCAACGCGCCGTGGCCATCTGGGCCTCCGGTGCATTCCGTACTACGCCCACTGGATCGTTGGAATTCCTTCTCGGTCTTCCCCCAGTCCACGTCACATGCGACATCATGCTCCATAGAGCTGCGACCAGACTCGCTACACTAGACGCCAATCATCTGCTCCGGATCGTCGCCCCTTTCGTCACACTCCCGGCTCATGCTCATGCCCGTGCCCGCTTGAAGGTGCGCAACTCTCGTCTACCAAGTAATCCCTTCCTCGCCTTTGCCGTTTGGGCCTCCAAGGTGGATGAACCTTTTGCACCCACAAATGCTGAAAATTCCCGGGGCTCTTGACTTCACGACCTGTACGAAGGGACGCGTATCCACTTTGAGCACTTCGACCATCCCCCTATGGGCGGGGAGGACTCCCAATGGCAGTTATGGTTCGATGCCTTCCTCCGCACTCTCGATGGTTGGCGCACTTCCCCGCATCACACTGTTACTGCCACCGACGGATCTTACTCGGCTGGCATAGGAATCTCTGGTTTTCTCACCCCAGACGCGGCTGAAGCACGCAGAGTCCCTGCCTCTTCTTCATATGGTACAGAGACGCAGGCTCTTGAAATGCTGGTCCAACACCTCTTGAAATCCCGTGCGACTGGGCATCACATTGTTCTTGTTGACAACCAGGCCGTGGCTCTAGGCATCTTCAATACTGACGTGAGCAATGGTCAACATATTGCCATACGATTCTCAGCCTCACTGCGGGCTTGGTTGGACGCGGACCCCACGAACGCCATCACTATCTCATGGTGCCCGAGTCACTGTGGCGTCCCTGAAAACGAGGCGGTTGACCAGCTGGTTGGCTCCTATCAGAGCACCGCAGTTCGCCCTTTCACCACTCGGATCATGGAACAACAGCGCTTCAAACGGACAGCTGGCCTGCATTGGCGCCTCATGTGGGCGTTGCAATCCTACTGAGGAAACAATCTCCTCCGGTTTTGTAACTCCAAGCACGCCGTATTGCTGACACTGGGATCTCCATGCAAGCGCTTCATTCAGACGTGTGGTGACGACCCAGACCTTTTTTCGCGCTTTGTGCGCGTTGCCACAGGCCATATGCCCTCTGCTGACTACCGCCAATGTTTCCATCCAGACTCCGCACGCGATTGTACCAGCTGCCGCCACCAGCCGCCTATGACCCGCTCCCACATCCTGTGTAAGTGCACTAGGTATAAGTCTCGCTTTTCCTCTATGTTTTCATTTTTGCGCTTGAAGAATAACTTCACAGCGCTCGCTACATTTCTGAAAGACAACCCGTCCGCAGGTTCGTTCCAGGACATTGACCAAGGGGCGCCAGATGCCCCAGTTTGGACTCGAGCTGGCTTTCGCCGGCTTTTTCGTGACTAGAGCACTCTTACTATGTATGTAAATCTCTCCCGTAGATCGGTTTTCCTTTTGCTACCACTACTAGCGGTCCTTCACGGTTCCGTTGTCCTTTATTCCATGTAGCCTTTTGTCTCATGTATTACGTTACTACTCCTTTTCCATCCAAAAAAATAAAATAAAATAATAAGAAAGAGAGATTGTATTTCAATCTCAACTTGAAAACGTGACCCCGTTGTTTGCGACAGTGTACGCGCTTCCCCCGCGTCGAGGCTTCACCACATGGCAGGCTCAGAACCTCCCCAAAACGCCGAGTTCTTAGACGACCACGCAGCTGTGCTACATCAATTCTTTACAAGTGACCAGGCGCGATCGTTGCAGGATCTCCTCTCGGCTCACCATGCTCACTTGTTCAGATATGTTTATGAGATGGAAACTCATTTGGAGATGTCTCTGGAACAGCTTAAGAATCGCCAGTACAAAAGGGACAGAGAAATTGCGAATATTAACCTGGTCGTCGAGAACACGCGTTGTAACGTTTTGGCTTTGGCAAAGAAGCTGGACGACGCGATACCTTCCTATTCCGGTGTGTTGCTTGGCTTATAATCAGTGAGAAACAAGCATATAGAGGATGTGATTATTCTAGGCAAATCGAGCGTTCAAAATGCGCACTGGAGTTCTGACTACGCCGACAGCTCCAATACGCTGAGTATGTGCATATCGGAATCACAAGCCAACGACGGTGTTAGCTCAAGCCAGACTCAGCCAAGAATAGGAAAACCGTCTCGTGCCAGCCCCGGTCTGAATATGGGAAACGAGGCGAACGCATTTCACGCAACAGCGAGCACAGTGCGCAATTTTGGGACTCTTCCCAACGTCTCGGGTACAATCACTTCTGCGACCTGGTCTACATTGAACAGCGGACTCTACCCCAGTCCCCAGTCGGATGATAGTAGTGTGCAAAATTCCAGTCCATCTAACAGGCATATACCTTCCATATCAGCTACCAACGCCAACACTTACGATGTGGACATGAACGACATCACGGCGTTCAATACTACACCAGAGGGTTACGATCAAGACTCCTCCGAGGATGAGGAAATCGTTGCCATGCAGTTAGTCGTTGATGATAACACTTCGACGCCCACTTGTCCTTCGCCATCCTCCGAAATGGAAATCTCGACTTGTAACGACACTCCGCGTACGCATATCTCACATCTCCCTTCACCGTCGGAAATCTCCTCTTTTCCTCGTTCCCACCCCACGCCAACGCCAACGCCAACGTCAACGCCACCTTCACCACCCCTGTCGCCTACACCACTTCCATCGCGATCGCGTGGTCACAGTCTTGCGCCGACACTTCCACCTACTCATGACCAGGTTCCACAGTCACAGACTAATGCGGCGGAGCAAATTCACGTGGGGCCCAAGCCTATCCCAACGCCACAGGGCTTGACATCAGGTTCGTAAACGTCCCTGCCATTAATTAGCCTATCTGACTTTGCAATTTTTTTTCTTTCTCTTTAGAACCCCAGATTCCGCTTGAAGTCGAGGACCGAGACTTTAACGATCTGACAAGAGATTTATCGCCTTTATCCTTGTTGACGGAGAGCACTGAGGCCACAACGGAGGTTGGGATAACCACGGGCAACACTTCGTCTGTGAAGGACGAGGATATTGATGCTGAGGGAGAAGACGATCTTGATTATGGGTTGAACCCACTTTCGGAAGCAGTTATTAGGAGACTGGAATGGGAAGAGCTGACGGTGAATCCGACGAGTATCAGTGCTGTCACGGCCGAACAGTTGAAGGCGGAGCAGAGACGGGAGAGGAAGCGCTTCATGGGGCGAGAGAGGAGGAGGAGCAAGAAACTTGAGGCGTCGCAGAACGATTCGTTGGCCAAAGTGGCCGTAGCCAGGTCGAAGGCGAAAAGGACGGCAAATGGTACGGTAAACAAATTAAAAGGCGCAAAAGGCAGGAGGGTCACCTGGCCGAGGATGTATAGAGGTGACGATGAAGACGAGTTTTATCGCCAAGTGAGTTTACCTTATTTGTATGGGAGTAGTACGCTGAGCGTGTGCCTCGGCGCACACTTGATAAGTTAATTGAGTGTGATTTGTGAGTGCCGCTTTTCTTTTAGTTTGAAGCGAAATCTCAACGTTACCTGTGCAGATGTTCGTGCTGGTATCACTACGGCTGCGCCGGGATCACTCCAAGCGACGTGAGGCTCCAAAATACAGAAATGTACATATGTCCTGTGTGTATTACGAATGGGTGGGTCTCGTCTTCATTTCCTTCGAACATATGTTAACGCTGTCGCTAACCCAGGGAAAGTAAGCACCTCACAATGCTTCTTGGACGAATTGAAACTCATTTTCTTTTGCAGACAAGGTTAAAAATAAAATGACATGCAGCCGTCCTAGGTGTTGTCGGAGCGAAGTTACGCCAGGGGAGTATTTTGTCGCAGGTATAGCGGGTAGGAAGTTGAGATACGACGAAGATGATAATACCAAAGTTTTGTACCTCATCAAATGGGAAAGGTGCGTTGTGCGCGCCCCATGTTAATTTCATTCTGACCAGGACTCCGGTGTAGATATCCTGTCCATGATGCTACGTGGGAGTTGATCGATGCCATACCGGACCCACAGCGATTGATTGAGGAGTTCGAGGAGGCGTGCCGAATAGAGGACTTGTGGCTCGATACGCCTGCCCCCGTGTTGTTAAAGGAGGCAGTCGAGGCCGGGTGGGAGTATGTCCTGGCGTATACGGATCCACCTGGGGTTAAGGTGCCGTTGGCAGGCTTGCCGAGGCCGGAGCACCTTGAAGATCGGGTGGT
The DNA here is from genome assembly GCA_023014475.1 of Amanita pallidorosea. Lineage (NCBI taxonomy): Eukaryota > Fungi > Basidiomycota > Agaricomycetes > Agaricales > Amanitaceae > Amanita > Amanita pallidorosea. The sequence goes on along the minus strand of JAEBUS010000103.1, from coordinate 142,342 downwards.
AATCAATGGCTTACCATCAGCACTTAAAGTGGAACCGCTCTAAGGATCGAAAAACCATGGTTTGCACTTTGCAGATTCGCTATTTTACTGATATTGTTTGTTGCATATGTATATAATAACTTAATCTTACAATCCTAGCGTAAATAATAAAGCACGTTTTAGTATGCTCGGGAATAATAACAACCATCCAAATGGATAGGATATAATGTATTGCGTGCAGTGTTTGGGAGAGCGAAAATTTCAACCCAATAAATAGCAAAGTTCAAACGAGAATAACAACCAAAAGCAACACCGCCAGGACGATGATGAGGAAGATAATGCAGTATCCGCTTCCTTTTTCTTCCGCGTCCCGAAGGAACTTGCGCATTCGACGCGTAGCGTCATTGAGCTTTGTGTCTGTCCGGTCGACGTTCCGTTCTAGGTCAGTTAGAAGCCTACAAAGGTGGATGTCAGAGCCAGAAAAGGGCGTCTGAGAAGAGACCGACTCGTTATGCTCGCCAAGCTCTTGCCCCATAAGACCAGCTTGTTGAGCCAGCGTGCTTAGGGTGCCTGCAATTGACTCCATGGTTTGCTCTTGCTCGCGAATCATCAACTGTTGCTCCTCTTGAGCCCACGCAGCTTGATCGTCCTCTTTCGCGCCGAGCTCGAGGTCAGACATGGGATACGACGATTTGTCAAGGTAACGCCCGGCGGGAGAAGCCGTTCCGCTTCCTGAACTTGAGCCTACGACGGAGCTTGGCCGAGAAGGCTGCCGCGTTTGTTGTTTATGAGACTGGAGAGGGTGGCGTTTTTGAAAAGCAAGTTCGGCTCTCATGTTCTAACTTTGCAGAAGGGGTTGTTGAACGGTCCTGGTACAACTGAGAGTTTCGAGAACGACGAACCTGGATTTGTTTTTGGACATGACTGACGTATTTTCGACGTTCGAGCACTTCAGTAGCATCCAAGCCAAACGCCCTGGGTCCTGCTAACTCTACGGCTCTAGCGGAGGATCCCCGGAACACGTAAGTTCCTCGAAGTATAACGCGGTGAAGCGAAACGCACTTGACACTCTCGTCTAACGCATCTAAATCAGCTTCTAACGCTGCTAACGTTGCTTTCAGCTGAGAACGCCCATGTGAGCTGATGATTGACCATTGGGTCTGCTGACAAAACACGAACCTCATTCCGTGCCCATATGAGCTCTTCGCTGTCGTCCTTGGCTGTACTCCGAATTCGCACGTATGAAGACAACAGCTGCGTTCCAGTTTGTAGCGAAGATTGAACTTCTTGTTGGACGGCATGGTATGGGTCTGCGGACATGATGAAAGTGCTGTCGCAGTAATCTCGATCCAATTGACTTGAAACAAACAATGTGTTACAGCAAGCCAAGCAAAGACAAACAGACGCCATGCCGCCTCTGCCTGCCACATTGGACCCAGAGACAACGGATCTCATCGAGTTTACAACCAGACTTCAGAGGGACTTGACACAAGTTCAGCTTCCCCGCCTGCGCACATGTGCTGGCCCGTTGCTGCTGCAGCAGACATATGCTACTGAAATCAGGGAAGACATTGACACGTTGACGCGGAAGGTCGAGGTACGTGGCGAGTTGAATGTGTGTTGCACAGTTGTACCTACGCAAGCAAAAAGGCGTTGGACCTGTCAGTTTTGGACCAGAAAGGAGAGAAGAATCGGAGGGAGCTGAGAGTTATTGTGGATAACTTTAGGGATGCGCTGGTTCAGTGAGGCTGATGGTTTTTTGGGTGTGTAGAAACGCCTGACTTGGGGAGGAGGTAGGCTGCGCCAAGAATCCCGCACTGCTTTATTAGCTTCGAAGAAGGCCATCGATTCACAAAGCAAATCGAGGAGGGAAGAACTTTTCAAGTTGTCAGCGGTAAAGGAGCAGGCGAAGTCGAACGAGAAAATAACGTACGTCGGGTGTGTGCTTAGCAGCCGAAGTATTGACGTAGCATCCCCGAAGGGACGATGTTTTGATGAAGGTGCATGATGATGTAACGAGCGCGCTGCACCGAACCGTGAACCTCATGCAAGAGGAACTAAAACGTTCTGTTCTTTCGACGCAACTACTAGGCACGTCGTCGCTCGCTTGGCGTATTATATCACAGCGCTGACCGTTTCCAGACGCGTCAAGCGCGTCTCTGAAGGGTACCTCATCGGCACACGACAGACTGACGGATTTTATGGGCACCTCAAAACAGCTGGTGAAAGCGCTCGAAAAAGCAGATTGGCTGGACCGTATGCTGATTATATCTGCATTCGTCTTTTTCCTTCTTGTTGTCTTGTTCATCATCCAGCAACGCGTCATCGACCGGGGTCTGCGGATTGCGTTCTGGTGGACGCGGTTTTTGCCAGACTTGAGTGGGCCCGAGAAACTGCCTAGCGTGGGCAAGGTAGAAGCAATACCATCAGATGTGGTTTCGAGCGCTTCTATATTGTCGTCTGCGGTTTCGAGTTCCCTTGCTGCAGCCACAATTTCGTCCTCTCCTATTGCTACAGCAAGCAAAACTGGCTCCTTCGATCCTCCTATGGTGTCTAGCTTACTTGCATCCGTCGTATCCGTCGACACGACGGAGACTGCTAGCATTACTGTAGATACCTGGTCCAGAACAGGAGACGCATGACGAGCTCTAAAGATCTTACGTAAAATTATAGTCTCAGTTTGATTCATTTGATTGGCGATGATAGTGAATATATTTTAAACTCTCACAGGCAACCTGTACAACGGCGAAGCAGCAAAAGCGTGAAGTCGACAACAGCCAATGTCGACTCCAGCCGCATCTGACAACGAGGAGTCCGGGGAGCCATTGCACAGAGCTGGAGAAAGGGAACGATCTATCAAGAGACCACGACTGGACTGTCCTGTCCAGTTAAAGAATTTAAAGAATTTAATTCCATCCGCATCCAAGGATGCGAACGAAGAACGGGATTCTTCTCTATCCCCTTCTGAGGAGATACCGAACCCTGACTCAAGTCCCCCTCTTGATACTGCCACCGACTCCATATTCCCCAAGGTTGACCTGCTGACATCTCTTCCCCTCGAACTCCTAGGGGAAGTCCTGGTCAAAACGCGTTCAACAAACGAGGTCCTTCGAGTGGCAAGATGTAGTAAACATTTATGGAAGACCTTGACGTCGCCTTCCGCTACGTTTATATGGAAAAGGACGAGGCAGGTCGCTATCCCACAGCCCATGCCAGACCCACCCAGCACACTCTCTGAACACGCTTACGCTTCACTGGTGTTTAGCACCGGAAAGTGTGAGGTGAGTGCGTAAGAACCACTAGAGTCAAGTCTGGCTTAATCTGCACCCCTAAAGTTTTGCGGAAAACAGACAAAGCAGATGTACGCATCCTTTTCTTTGAGGCTCAGAATTTGCAAGGAAGTGAGTATCAAAATTTTGGTTTTGTTTTAGATGCTGAGACACTAGACTCTTGCAGAAATTATGCGCCCGTGGATACCCTTTCCACGAGTAAGCTCTTGTGCATCGTCGCCGTCAATGCCGATCTGACGTTCTTTCATGGTGCACAGTGGACTCAAGGAGCTGCAAAAAGAGAAAATGCCCGACAGTCAGATATGGGAACAAATACCAACGGCCGAACGCGGCTTATTTAATCGTAAGTTCGTCTTATGCTAGTCATAACGAATGTCATCGTTATCGTTCATGACAGTGGACAGCGCGACATCTGAATACTGTAAGTCACCTTTTTTTGGCGAAATTGTCGGCATGATGCGATGAACAGCCAAGGGCCTAACGCTGCATTGTGGTGTAGAACTCTGGAAATGACCAAGGTGCTGGTGAAGTACAAGGCGGAAGATGCCAAATCACAAACTACTGGAAATGTTGAAGAGTTCCAGAGGGTACGTTTTTTCTCTTCCTGAAATGTAATCGCGTCCAAGTGCCAAATGGATGGTATTATGTTTGTAGAAGAATCAAGAGGCTATCAAAAAAAACAAAGAGTGGATGCAGGTAAGGCATCGCATGATCCATAGTTTCCGAGACTGAAGTTAACTTGTTGTGTAGTTCTGTGTTGCGCTTTCCAAATGGGGGACGACATACAAAACAGAATACGGTCTCAATAAACAGATGAATTATCGACTGTGCGTTTGAAACTCTGGGATGGCGTACTTGGTTAACATCGGTCATAGATCTAAACGAATTGCGGTGATAAAACGCTTATGCTTCCAAGATCTACTAAACGACACTAGTTATGGTGCACTTTATGGCCTTCGTAATAGATCTTTCGAACATATTACATGGAACGGTAAGTCCCGAGTTATACCCATTTCTTATTTTGCTAGATCAAAAGATAGACTTCAAGATCATAGAGTCAAAGGTGGAATCAGAGTTAAAAGCTGTGCTAGAAAAGCGTAAGCGGAGCGAAAGGGAAGCTTCATATCGGATTATATATGAAGCAATCCAGAAATATCATGAAAAGTTGCGCAGTCAAAATCGCGACCTTATTGTGCCTCCCTTTCCTACTTTCCGACGACTACCAATGTTCGCATCTTTGCTCGCATTGGCAGGCGCAGAGACGAGTAAATCCATTCAGGATATCTTGAAGAAGACTGGCGATGAGGTCGTAAAGGCTCAGACGAAGAAGTGGGAGGACGATGCGCGGAAGGAGATGTCCGCCATCCTTGGCTTTCCGGATTTTGATCACAAGTCGTTGAGCGGGGACGAGCTGCACCCCGTTGATCGATACTCGGCATGGTTCCTGTGCAAGCAGTGTACTGATCGAGCTGTCGAGTATAAAAAGGAGATTAAGCCCCTTCGTTTTCGGGACGCTTGTATGCACGAATGCCACATTCCCAGGGGAGAGAAGTCGAGGCAGCGAAAAGGAACGTGGGACGCGTCGAGTTTCATAATGGATGAGAAGGAAAGACAATATATCATCAAACCCCTTCTGACGGTCTTATCTCTGACTCTTTTATTTACAGGCAATCGCTGTATCAAAGAAGCATCTTGAGCTTATTGGAGCTGATGATTCGCGCAAAGAGCCTTCTTCGATTGGCGGTTTTTGGATGACATGTTTATCTTGTCGACCTTATGCCCAACTGATGATAAGCAATATGGTGAGGATTTTCTATTGACTTTTGTTGATGAAGCGCGACGATGCACATATACAGGCAGCCCACTGTCACCGCCACGACGATATGAAGATTGATATCCCCCGCGAGGTAAAGAAAGGCGAAGAAGGCCTGAAGGGTGCCCGCGCAGCTGAAGATATGATGGTACAGGGCGCGAACCATTTCTTGCTTCCTACGAGTGGCCTTGCAAAGAAGCTTATGGCGCGAACCGAACGAGAACGGGATTTGAAAGACTGCGGATGCCGTAGTTGTTTGTTAGAATCAATGCAGAATTTTAGGGAAGATAATATGGAGGAAGTACTGGCGAAGCAGCGCAAAATGACAGTCAATGGATTAAGATCGCATATGAAATCCAAGTGAGCTTTTTTCCGTTCGTCGTCAGGTCTATGAACTCATGTTTACTTAGACACAAATTTGAGCCGCTTCGAGACGAAGATGTCTTTATCTTTCCACCGTAGGTGGGGGCAAGGCAGAGGTGGTATATAAGTCCTATCTACACGTATATGTTCGTTGTCAATCTATGTATTATTTAACGCATGCACATATCTTTTTTCATTGAGTGCCATCGGCGATTTTGACCTACGTGCTAGGCGAAATCGACCAGAAGGTTAGCTCATCAAATTCTATTCACCTCCATGACGTCGAAACAGTCTGCGAGACTGATGCAACAGTCAATTGGCGGTTCGGGTCAGACTCCCATACAACCTGCGATTCCGAAATAGGTCAAGGAATGCGGAACTGAAAGGAAACCCATCTTACGCTGCCATTCGTTTCCTTCCTGATAAATTTGTACTGGAAAGTTGTTCCGGGCTGAAAGTAAAATGTCGTACTCCAGATCGGATATGCCGCCGCCGATAAAGGTACCTGTAATTCTGTCATGCGGCTCTCCTTCCAAAGACATACAGATGATGCAGGCGACCAGCTTCCAAGTTCGGGAATGCTACCCACTATGAAGATGTTCTAGGAAATGGGAGTAACAAAATCAAGCAACGTGATCCATTGAAGATCAAGTAGCTCTGACCTCGCCATAAGTCGTTGTAGCGGTCTCATCAAACGTCACAGCGACGGCCGTAGTACCTGACACTTTCGCACCTGTATGGATAGCAAGTGCGCTTCGTGGACCAATGGTCGCACTGAAGCGTCCCCTAGACACCGAAAATCTGTTATATTGTACATCAACTTCAGTTCTGATGGATATTACAAGTTGCAAACGTACGTTCTGCCAGTGCAGGAACCACCAGAGCTGATTCCACTGGCCACGTCACAGTATGTGCCGTCAGGTAGCGAAGTAGAGAACGTCACGCTCCAAGAAACGTCGTCGTTATTTATCGCTACGAAGCCAAGTGAACCTGTTCATTGATTTGCGTGAACAAACATGGCCAGAACGGTGCGTTAAGTATGGTACTCACCTCGACCAAACGCAATTTGATTGGACCTCGGAGAGACCCAGTTGGTCATAGGAGCCGATCCCACGTTATTCCGAAAGCCGACCATACCAGCAATAGCGATATAGCGGTGTTGGCAGAGCCAGCCACCTGAACCTCCAGAACAAATACCGTTTCCTAGCTTTCCACGTCAACGAAAATTTAGTAAACATCATGAATGCATAAGAGGACCTCCGTTCGGCGCGCCGTCATCTGTATTTGAGTAGGTGTAGCTTGACAGAACAGTGGGCCTCCCATACGGATGTGCCAGAGAAAAAATGGTAGCCAGGATGTAGGTGTTTGACGGGGAATTGATGTTCAGGGAATTGCCATTCTATGTATGCCGCTTTTCTTAAGAGCTTTTTCAAGTGGAGGAGGTTCTTACCCGTTCAGTGTCGTGATTCGCGACGAACACATTTGCTTGGCTTCCAGCTACCCAACCTATGACGGACGTTAGACTGCTCTCAAAATCGCACTCTGAAGGGTGCCTAACCCAGATCATCTAGATTTTGAAGGCTAGCTATTCCTCCACCAGAGAACGCATTTTTCAGGGCCGTTGTATATCGAAACCTTCATATCTTGTCAGCTCACTTGTTCACGTTTGCTTCTCGACGCACTCTTGAACATCACCTAACGAAGCAACATGATAAGATACGTGTACGAAAAGATACGTTTTTTGCATACCATTTCCAACATACTCAGAGGGCTGAATAGGCTGTCCTGCACCCCAAATAACCTCTTGCGTAATGTACGGCCTACGAGAAAGCAATCCGAGAATTATTGCGATCTCATTGGCAGAAATGTCTATGTTTAGCCAAATATTGGATGGCGTTTATTAAAGTTAATTTTTACGCACGTTTGGCAGCGTCTAATCGGAGGCCGTCGACATCCAATGAAAGTAAATCATTAGCGTATTGTGCAAGGCGGTGTTGCACGTAGGTCGTATTCGTTGCGAGACTAAGCGTAACTAATCCCTCTTCAAATCGAACGTAACATGCTGCTGTACTTACTCTGCAAGACCGAGCAATTGGCAAGTCTGGACTTCTAGTCGATTGTTATAATTCACGATATCGTCATTCGGCTCAAGACCACAATGGTGGAAGTCCTAGAATGCCCAGGATGATCATATGCTGGTCAGTGGTACGTGGCGACGATCTCAATCACCTTGTACTGGTAGATACCTGGATAGACATAATGCGTAAACGAGCTCCCGGCGATGCCAGTTCCCGAATTCATGCCCGACATGTGGTTAAAAATCGTATCTGCGGCAATCGCTGAACAACAACAAATGAAGCCACTTCATTCACGTACCTGCAATTACGCCTACACCTGCGGCGTGGCAGGCCGATATCATGCTAATGTGGACCCAAAGTCAAAGGACGAACTGCGATGATTGAACGATTTCACTTTTGGTATTGTGCGCGATCCCCTCGTTTCGAAGTGAGTGTATAGGAAACGGGCTGATAATCCGTCCACCACTGAGGTCCCTGGATATGTTCCTGAGCAGGGCTAACTGCTCAAGTTCGAAGATATTCTCGAATCATCCCTTTAACTTGATCCTACCTTGAACAAATCCGTAGCCAGCCGGTCCAATGAAATTCGTGCATTCACTTGCGACGCTATCCCAACTCCATTCAAACATCTCAACGATGACAGACTTGGATCCTGAGAGTGCACGGTTGCATTCGAGCGTCCCACCGAATGACAGCGTTGCCAGTGGGATAGAAGAAGCGACCAATAGCCGGCCAGCCAATGAGCTCAACTTGAGCTTTAAGCACGAGGATAGGACCATTTCAAGAGTGTGTGAGAGAGGACGCTTCTATCACACAGCCATATATATGTATTTTTCCCACTGCCATTGGACTGATTTGGACGACGAGGACGTACCGTATTCGGTCACCAGAGTCGCGCATCCCGCTGCTCCAGTGTCTCCGAACCAAGTTTGAACCGTGTTAGTGAACGACAAGGCCATATGAGTCCTATCGTTAGGGCGGTGGAGCGCAGACAGTGTGGCTTGCCACCTTCCCAAGCGGTATCATTTTGCAGACATTTTGAGGTCGTGGCCTGCTATCAATGGCTTGATTATATATATGGCCAAAGTGATGAACATGCCGTGAAAGGCATGAACAAGTATAAGTGAGGGACTGATGCTTAGATCCGCGTGGCAGTTACCTTTCGATCATTGATAGATCCGTTGTCACAGTCGGCATGGACGCATGATGCGTGATGCATGACCACAGCCTTGGCCTACGGTGAGCATGAACGTATGAACTAAGAGCTTAAGAGCAAGCCTAGGCTGCATAACCTTGGCGAGCTGTTCTTGCGCAGATACCGTGGATCTCATCTTTATGTGAAACGCCTTTCGTCAATCCCCTCCCCGAAACTGTTGGCTACAGACAGTGTCAGTGGACGTAGGGCGCTTACTTATGGCACGGTCGTGCTGGCAGTGCCGGCCACGTCGGAGAGAAGAACAGGAGTCGATGTGGCGGACGCGAGTAAGCCGTCCCATCTTCACGTTCGTTTGTGAATCCCGGCAGTTGTCTTATTACAATACAATTAATATATTCCCAGATCCCTGACGTGGTGAGCAAGCTAACCAATATAAGAACACTTTCCCTGACGACCTCGGTTGTTTTTTCCCTTTCCCTGCTCCCCCCCGTTCTGCCATGAAGTTGCGCGTCGCAGCGGCCCTCGCTGTCTGTTCTCATGCCCTTCTCAGTGCTCAAGGCGCCCGTGTCCAAAAACAGAACCTCGCGTTGCCCGGCACCGCCCCTGCCGACCGCGCATCTGTGAAGCTGCTGTTCTCTAAGAGTTATTCAGTTTACAGGTGAGTTGTCGTGCCTTTCAAAGTGTATGTGCGAGTGACTGTCACGTAGGAAATTCGCATTTGGGCACGACGAAGTTACTCCTATATCAGAAAGTGAGTATATGCTCGCCACGTGTTTTGCGTTATTGTTCAAATTACTGCAGCTTTCACTGACCCGCGCAATGGGTGGGGTACGTCCCAAGTTCATGAAAGCAAAGTACTAGCTGGCTAAAGTAGGAAATAGGCGCGTCTATCGCGGATGCCCTAGGCACGATGGTGCGTCTCGTCAATTTAGGAGAGATGACTATTTGAAGACTTAACGCGTTGCGTAGGCAATCATGGGCTTTGATGTTCGTTCCAAAATGAAGTAGTGTTTACCATCTCACTCCTTTAAAAGGACTGGGTCAAGGAAGGGGTCAACCACATCGCCGGAGTGGACTTTACCAGATCGTATACCACTGATACTGTCAGGTAAGCACTTGCCTAATAATCTCTATTTTTGAATCATTTTGTTCATTTTGTAGCGTATTCGAGACAACCATTCGTTATGTTGGTGGGTTGCTGAGCGCGTACGAGCTCACCAATTATAAATACCCGGTCCTGCTTCAGAAGGTTCAACAAATAGCGGACAAGTTGACACATGCATGGGTTGGCGTAAGACACGATTTTTAATTCATTCGTGAAATTTCGAGACTCAATGTTATCAGAACAATAAAATTCCGTTCGGATACCTGGCCTTCTCGACTAATACCCCAACACAGGCGACGGTGCGTTTATCACGTCTTCTTTCGGATCGTATTCATGAACTTGCACTGTAGACCAATATTGCTGAGGCAGGCACAGTGAGTGTTAATGTTAAACACGTGTCCAAACGACCTCGTGAATCACCTCGCACCTAGTTGACTCTTGAATTCGGAACCTTGTCAAAATATACCAAGAATTCAAAATATATCAATTTGGCCCTCAACTCCGCCCAACACATTGCCCATCTTGTGAGACTCAGTCCCCTCCTGTATGCGTTTTCATATATTGATTATGGTGTCGAAGCCTTCCCCCCTCCCAGGTTGGTAGAATTTGCGTTTTAGTCATCGCCAACCCTAATGTACTTTAGGCCTCGCAGCCCAAGGTATTGATCCTGCAACAGGACAATTCGTGGATGCCTACGTTGTGAGTATGCGAGATGTATACGCTTCTGCTCGTTCAATGTTGTTCGTCAGACTTGGGGAGGAGGATCGGACAGCTGTTTCGAATACTATGTGAAGTATGCGCAACTTTTCAACCCCAAAGATACCCTTCTTATGGACACTTGGGCAACTGCTGTTGATTCTTCGATCAAGACCTTGCTTAAAGTAAGTAATGAATATTCTATATCATCAGGTACGGTATGGACCTTCACTGATCTGCCATTTGTAGACCACAACAGTGGGCGGTTGGTCATACCTTGCGGATTACGATGATTCGAAAAAGATTCGTCATGTCGGTTCTCACTTGGCATGCTTTTACGGCGGAAATTGGCTATTAGGTGATCATTCCCCTCGATTTGTAATGCCGAAAGGTTTTAAAGCCTTTTTGTTAGGTGGGCGGCTGCTGAACAACCAAACCATCGTCGACATTGCCCTCAAGCTCACTGATGCTTGCTGGAATACTTATGCAGGCACAGAGTGAGTATGGAGCGAGTGGTATGATTCGGAAATTGAAAAAATTGATTCACTTGTAGAACTGGTATCGGACCCGAAGTTTTTGCGTACATGTCATCTGACGGAAACTACACCGGCGGAAACCAACCGACAGCAGCCCAGCAGGCCTTCTATGAAGAGCATGGCTTCTACGTTATTGCGCCTGACTATATCCTACGGCCCGAAGTGCTCGAGTCCAACTTTTATGCTTGGCGTGTCACTGGCGACATCAAGTATTATGAACGCGCCCAAACCGCTGTCAAGAGTTTCGGCAAATATATTATTATTCCGAACGGTGGAGCAGCAGGTCTGAATGATGTCAATGACGCGAGTGCCGGTGGGATCGATGACACTTCTAGCTTCTGGTTCGCGGAGGTTTTGAAATATCTGTGAGTGGTTCTTTATGCTCTGAGCCATCTCGTATTCTTACCAATGGAAAGGTACCTCACATTCGATGACCCCAACAACATCAGTCTCGATACTCGTACGTGTTTCACTTTGTAAATTTTTACGATACGTTAGCTTGACGATTTTCTAGATGTCTTTAACACCGAATGCCATCCCATTAGGGCTCCCCCGTCACCAGATAATTTTAACGCTAAGATTCTGGCCAGTAAGACCGATTTGTTCAAAGTCAGCAAGACAAACAGTCCGGCAGCCGCCGTCAGTCCGAATCGATTCCTACCCATACCTATACAACAAGTGTTGAATAGCGTTTTATAATGCTCGTTCCTTTGCATACTATTTACCGTCGTTTAGATTGCGCTCATTACTGATTTTCGAACACTGTCTATACATGTAGCCCAACTCTCATGTATAGATCTTATTATGAAACGTTGATGGGACAATTTCGCGATCCACTGGCACATGCATATATTATGGCACCCTCATTTACGCGACAATCTTTGGCTAGCTATACTCGCGAGAGCGTGCTTCCCCGTGAAGAACGTGATTAGTCCGAGGATACCTCCGTACAACAACACGTCTCCCAGTCTGAGCGCCACCCAGTACCAAAAGAGCAATCCCTCGAACGCGCCGAGCGTCACAATGAACGGAAGAATGTTCACTGAGAAGAGGTGCTTTGGCCGGGGAGCATTTTGCGACCACTGAAAAAAAAAAAGAAAAAAAAGGAAAAAAAAAACAGGGTTAATAATTTATTGTAAGCTCTAATCAAAAAAAGAACTGACCAGTCCGAGCAGGACGACCCAAGGTCCCAGGACGGCCAATGCGAAGAAAGCGGAGATGACCGTGGGTGGGAGTTTTTCCTCTGGGCGGAAGGTGTGCTGGATTTCGGGGAGGGGATGGAACGCGGCTTCGTCGGGATGGGTCGGGCCTGGTTTTGAGGGCGGTACGTAGAGATCGAATAGATGGGCGGAAATGGGGGCGTATTTTCGTGTCCCGATGATGAGGGTGACTTGTAGAGGAGCGGTTGAGGTGGGAGGGAGGGACGTTGGAGGTTTGGCCATGTTCTTTGGTAAGAGGGTCAATTATGAAGTTCTGGATGTCATTCGGGACTCACTAGTTCAAACTTGGCCTTTCCGGAGCTGGTGACCATGACAGGCTGAATGCCTTCCTCGTCTGATTCGACATCATAGAAGCGGAGGAAGGTCTGGTGGGGTTGGATACCCTTGTCCGTCTCCTTGTCTAGGACTTGGAACGTCAGTTTGAGGGTGTCACTCGTATTGAGAGTGATGGGGGTTGTCAATTTTTGTCCAAGTGATAGCCTGCGAGATAAAAAGGATGTGTGTGAGTTGGTGTATGTATGTCATTGCTGGAGCCATACGATTCTGCGCGTAGAGGTGTGCTAGAACGTGCGGACGTGACAACGACACGGGGGGACTGTAGGGATAGTAGGGCTCCCTGGACCGTAGCTGCGAGAAGCAGCGCTGAAATTGGGAAAAGCCTGAGCATGGCGCTCTGACGGTTGACGCGAGCTGCTGACACGTAACGGTGTCAATTGTCACACACAAACCGTCGCTTTTAGAATTACCCCGCGCTCATGCCTGGTTGTGTGGATGCGGAAATTAGTCCCGCGCACTCAGTCCAATCTATAAGTATTGTATTCTTTGACTTGATCGATTAAGTGTGGAAAAAAATGCTAGTCCCCACCGTGATTTGAACACGGGACCCTGCGATCTGCAATCGCATGCTATAACCACTTAGCTATGGAGACTCGAAAAACTTTAGAATCTAATCTACAAGAACCTGTTTGTTGTCGCGTCAGTGTACGCGTCACCGCATCGCCAAAACCCGTGCTCCTCACGCCTTAACATCCACGACACAATGGCGGACGTTGAAATGAAGAAGGGCGAGGACAAGGCGAAGCCTGACGAAACCAAGAAGGAAGAAGAGAAGCCCGCACCACTCACTCCATTGCAGGAACTGAAGACGAATGTTGCACTGATAGATCGTGCGGTGGCCAAGTTGGAGCCGCGCTTCGCCCATCGGGTCCTTCGTACATTGACGTCTGTGAGAAAGAAGCTCGACGACAACATCTTGAGGAATGCGATCGAAGAAATGTACCTTCGAGGCATGCCGTTCGCATCTGTGCCCCGGAAGCACACTCATGTTCGAATCCGCAGATAATCCAGTCAAAAGGTCATTACTGGCATGGCTTCCCCCACCCTCCATGGACATCGACACTAGTGTCAAGCCAGCTTTTACGAATACAGTACAGGACCCATCGCCAGAGGGTGAAATCTACCTTCGGTTGCTAATATTGTACCGTCTATTATCTTCACCGGAAACATATGAAAAAGCACTGGAGCTTGCCCAAACGACGGTGCAAAAAATTCAAACCTTGAACCGCCGGACAATGGACCCTATCGCCGCGAAGGCATGGTACGCCGTCGAGCGAGCTTTTGAACTCGGCGCTAGCTTGGCCGATGCTCGTCCGTCAGTGCTTTATTCCAACTAGATTGAAGAAATAAATCTGATTGCTTTTATTTTAGTCTGTTTCTAGCTGCACAGAGAACCGCCGCGCTGAGGCACGACGACGAAACTCAAGCATCGCTCATTAATTGCCTTTTGCGCAATTACATCCACTATAACCTATACGACCAGGCAGATAAACTTGTGTCGAAGACGACTTTCCCCATGTCCGCGGGCAACCCTCAGCTTGCTCGATACCACTATTACCTTGGGCGGATCAAGGCCGTGCAGCTCAACTACAGCGACGCTCACTCTAACCTTCAGCAAGCTATCCGACGTGCGCCTTCTCCAAGGACAGCACCTGGGTTCTACCAGGCAGTCCACAAATTTTTCGTCGTTGTCGAATTGCTTATGGGAGACATCCCCGAAAGAAGTCTATTTAGACATCCCGTGCTAGGGAAAGCTCTTGGTGCATACTTTGAAATAGTCAAAGGTATGAGTTTTGCGCTTATTTCTCACATCTGGGTCACCCAATTCTCCCGCTCCCCATTAGCCGTACGAAGTGGCTCGCTATCACAATTCCAAACAACACTGACGAAACATGCTGCACAATTTGAGGCAGACAGGACATATACCCTCATTGTGAGACTCCGCCAGAACGTCATCAAGACCGGTATACGTCGCCTATCTCTGTCGTACTCCCGCATATCTCTTCGAGATATTTGCGTTAAGCTTCACCTTGACTCTGAAGAGGATGCAGAGTACATTGTCGGGAAGGCCATTCGTGATGGCGTCATTGAAGGACGCATTGTGCACGAAAAAGGATGGATGGAATGCGGAATGCAAAAGGGTGGATACGGTCCCGAAGTGAGCGAGATGTTCGCGAGGCGGATTACTTTCTGCCTAGATTTGCATAATCAAAGTATCAAGGTACGTGTCCTTTATGATTGGAGTACGTCCGAAAGTTTTATTTAAATGACCATCTGTAGGCTATGCGTTATCCTCTTAATGCGCATAGAAAAGAACTTGCTGCCGCTGAGGGCGCGAGAGAACGAGAGAAGGAGTTGGCGAAAGAGATTCAGGAGGGGGAATTAGATGAAGATGACCTTGGTGGTGATTTCTAGATCCGTCCCTAATTGTAACTGCAATTTTGAGGTCACTGTATACCAAGTTAATCTTGCATCCTCGTTGACGTTGAGCGCTTGAGCGCTTGAGCACTGCCCCTATAAAAGATTCAGGTCGAACTCATGGCGTTCATGTGATGACGTAAATTGCACACGTTCATCAACGGCGACCCAATTAGAAATGTCCTTCCTACGCCAGCAACGTGCGAGTGAGCTTGACCAACAAGCCCGTCACATGTCACATCTAGACGTTCATCCGATTCTCACCTTGGTGGTTCATCGTATTCATAATGCCCCTCTTTACTACTATCACTCTTTTGACATTCCTGCTACTACTTCTTCCAGCCCATCTCTGTCAAGAGCATTCTGCCTATGTTGAAATTGGAGTCTCGGTACGAGACTGCAACAACTTTTATTACAAAGGAGACTGGGACTCTCTCCATTCATATGCTACCCTTTGCCAGTGTTCAATGCAACTCTTACATACATCAAAACTGATGAATGGACCTGCTCCTGGGACATCATCTTCATCCTTATCATTGGATCAATTGCCAAGGGTGCATGTGCTGGGCTGGTAATAGGGGTGAAGGCCAATGCACCTCTTACATATCTGGTCCTGCTGCAGCCATATTGGTTGTCATGGGCATAGACTACATTCCAACTATCATGAAGCATGTTCTCAGTCTCCAAGAAGAAATCTTCCCCATGCCTATTCTGTTATGAGCTCATGCCCCACAACCACAACCCTATATCCCCCTAGGGCCCACAGGCCTCGTCACTGGCCAGAGATAGTAGAAAGGAGACGAAATGCAGATAGATTGGGTAGAGAGAAACTATCTGAATCTGGGGAGACTCCAGCTACAATGTACCTACTTATATACTATTCTATGAGGACCCCTTGCAACCCTTGTCCATCGGCACTCCCCCACTCTGACTCACTCTTATTGTTCTTGGTGAGCATGTGCTTGGGTGCTGCCGCAGTTGCTGCGCATATGGGCGTGGCCACTCTGACTCCACTCATAGACCTCTTCCGACTGCTCTAGACCCTGACCATAAGGGGCAATGCCTCAAGGCATTGTGCATTCCCATTGCAATCCTTTATAGACATGCGCACAGTCTTGTGCTTCATCTGATGCATGATGGCTTGATGTGCTGATCCTCCTGATGCACTGATGCCAAGTGTGATGCCATCAAGGTGGCAATCCACCTTCCTAGTCTGGCTGTCCTTCCGTATATAGTATGGATGGTTCCTCCAACCATTGTCTTTGCCCTCTGGTGAGTGCTCCCATGTGCTGACTCAACCATTGGTGTCCCATAGTGTCTCGTAAGCCTGGCCCCCCCATTATAATGTGTATAGCAGTCATCCCAGATGACTGTAGAGTAAACTGAATTTGAGGCTAGGATTGCGATCCTAACATATTCACAACAAGTGGGGGTTCAACCTGGAGTGGAATTTGAATCAGCAACTCTCAGCAAATAGCCAAAAGCGGTCAAAAATGATTTCTGTGCCTGTCCAGAACCTGAAGAAAATATGGTTTTCACCATATCCACTTGTTGCATCCAGAATGTTCAAGTGGAGCAGTAGTTAGGTCATCACAGTGCATTGTACAATACACAAACAGTCTATAGCACATATGAGAATATTTTTTATACAATCTATGCAATGTCCAAGTCAGTTTGTCAGAGGGCTGTCCTGCACCCTGTCAGGCCGCGACCTCACATCGGACATTGGTGCTTCCCTCTCCCTCTCCCTCTCACTCAGTGACAGCCACGCTGCGTGCACCGGCCCATCCAGTGCTGCACTTATCCTCACTGATGCCCCATCCTCGTCCAAGGGGGAGGGCGCAGACCCCAACAGGTACCGCCCAAATGAGGACGACAATTGCCAGGGTGCATTTGTGTTCTGCCATGTTGCAGGGATCTGCTGCAGCAGCATTGACTTGTGTTTTGCCTCCTCAGCATACTGCAGTGACCTCTCAAAGGGGGATGATGATGGCTGGACCTCTTCGGCATACCGCAATAGCCTCTCGAAGCAGGAGGACACTGAGGCCAAGGACGGAGTGGGCCTGACCCACCCCTCTGATGGGATGGGGTACATTGGTTGCTGGTTCTCTGCTAGTTATCAGGACTACCCTTGGCATGATGCCTTAGGGCCCCAACAGAAGACTTAGGAGGAGAGAAGATGAGGGTAGAGAGGAAACCCAAGAGAACTCGACTGAGGACTCTGGTGCTACTTGCTCAGTTTATATACTACAGAGGTGTCTGTCACTACTCTAATAATAGTAGCTACACTGAGTAAGTATAAGTAAAAGAGATAACATAATCGGCCCTGCTGCTGCGCATTGGTAAGCCTGAGTCATAGTCCATGAGTCATCGGTTTCTAGTCGTAATCTAATCATAATCTAATCTAATCTTAGCGCTAACTAGATAAGATAGACACCAACCTGACTAAGAAGTTGCTACAGCTATAGTAAAATACAAAGAAAAAGAATAAAAATGTCTTAGAGATTTTGACCATGAGAACAGGTCATGACACTATTTCCCAAAAGCGCTCATGCTCATTGGCTGTCTGTCCTCTTTGTTGGGCGCATCTGTGGATAACTTTGGCCTTTCCTCTCCATCACCACCAGCACCAGCACCATCTGCTGTTGTTGTTGCTGCTGCTCCACTGTCTGCACCAATGCAGAAGACCCCAAATGTCGACTCTGCTTGAGGTTTGCTGTTCTTGACTTTGAAAAACAAAAAGCTGGAACATACCAACTTTTGCTTGCTGTCTTGGAGCATCCAAAGCCTATGAATATCATTGCAAAACTAGTGTCACAGTTCGATCTTATCTAAAGATCTTATCGTTGATCTTATCTCTTATCTTATCTGTATTAGGTAAGCGTTCCGTGGGTCAGGAGTGAGTGAAGGCATGCCAGTCATGTGATGGCATGAGGCACAGGTTATATAGTCCTGTAGTTGTGTCAAGAGCTCTAAGCTCTTGATTGTCACTGTCTTAGACAGTACAACAGAGTTTCTTGTTTCTTTTTCTCTTGTCCCTTGCTGGTTGTGCAACTTGGTCTAGCGACCTCGTAACATAATCAAAGAGCCTTACAAGATACCTCGCACGACGTTTGCACCAACATCAAACAACTCTATTTTACAACAACGACTACGATGAGTGACGGTCACAATGACAGTGATGCTCATCAAGAGAGGACTGTGCTGGTGTCGAGTGACACTAGTAAGTCAATTATTTCATCACAGGATTCTTTGGTGACCCAACTGGACAGGTTGTGAGCGTCGGTTGCCCTGGGATAGTGGGTCAGGGGGCCTGGCAGACCTTTCAGCAGAAGAGGGTGGGAAAACACCTGAAGAAAACGCATGGGGGTGCCATGTATCAAGGATGCACAGTCTCAGGACACCAATTACATATTGGGGGTAAAACCCTGAGCATGAGGACACCTGAGCAAAAACCCGGGCACCACCCTCATGCATCATGTGGAGGATTGCAATCAAAGAGTTCTGTGGGGGGATGTCAGTGGACCCCAAGAACAGGTGGATACCCCACTGGCGATACTGGGCGTAGCCCGTCTCAGCGGAAGAACAGGAATGCTCCTTGCGCAGGGTCAGTGTGGGACCTCGGCAAGACAGAGTTTTTATTACAGGGACTCATTGAGACATGCCGGGCCGAACCCGAGTACAGACGCTGGAAGAACTTCCAGTACAATAGGAAACGCTGGCTAGCGAGGCAGCCAGTACCAACGCAACACAACAGTCATGTGTTGTGGTGGATCATTCACCAGGCGCGTGAGCGCATTCAGAGAGAAGAGGAGGCTGGTCGTCTTCTCAATCAGGAAACCCGTCGTCGTGAAGAGGCGGAACGACTCGCTCAGGAGGAGCAAGACTTGGCCTGGGAGGCCTTGTCACAACAATGCAAAGAGCAACGCGTTGCTAGAGAAAGGGCGCAGCAGGCACAGAAAGCAGAGAAAGAGCGCGCGGCATGGACTGAGGTGAAACCAGTCAACCAAGACTGGGTAACCAAGGTCCCAGAGTGGAAGTTTAGCGCGGATGAGTTGGTTGGACGCTTTATCCCGAAGGCATCATGGAACAAACAGAGAAAGGCAGGAGTAGCCGTCTATGAACAGGTGTATGCCAAGTATGACGAGATGATCAATAAATTTGAGTCAATGGGGGGCGTACAAGTGAAGTTCAAACAGGACTCCTTGTTCAACAGGATCTACGTTGTGGAGAGCAACAAAGCAATCAGGGATCAAAAGTCGAAATGGTCCCAAGGAGCATTTGTCAACCTAGTCAAGGTTGGCGGCGAAGGCTTTGGTGATGGCCAGAGTCTAGTATTGGAAGTGGAGCTGGACCTACAGGTCCTAACTAGCTATGTTCAACGGGCCTTTGACGGCACACCACGAGACTTGGCATTGGTAGCCAAGCATTGGAGCTTGTCTCAACAGGCAAGAAATCGTCTTCAACATGTGCTCAACAGGAACATAAAGAACGCAGCGCATTACATGCGCATTCAAAACTGTTACCCATCAATAAGGGAAAAGCCAGAGCGCATGGCAATGAATGCTACTCCTAAGGACTACATATCCAAGGGAGTCATGGACGACTTCAACGTGCTGAGCATGACAAAGTTCTTGAAAGAATGTGGTGAGGAGTCACTGGGAGAACAGCGAATAAGAACGCGCAAGTGGAGGAGTGCAGTACGACCGGGGTTACCAGGACCAGTAAAGAAGCTGGTGCCACCAAGGCAAACCAAACCATACAGTCGGATGACTGCACGAATCGAGCCATGGGAGCGCAAGGGATACTGCTACATGTATCTCTTCAAAAAGGAGTACTATGACAAGTACGACTGGCCAGCATATCCAACGATCAAACAGATTGCTGACTGGGAACCGGAACTCCGAAAGGAGAATGCCATTTTTGGCTTAGACGGGGATGACAATGATCCCGACACAATCTACCATGTGGTTCCCTATTGGGACATGGAGAAGCAACCCAATTGGGAGTTTAAGATTTACAACTGGGAACAAATCAACGAGCTTGTCACGTGGAAGTATGGGATCAAGAATTTCAAGGTCGGCGCCGAGCGCGCTGATGGGTGGTTTATCCCAGGACTTAGTAACGGTAATGAGACGTGTCACGAGGCAGATGATGGTTGACCGTTATGGAAGAGTACTGGGTGACTGGTTCCTTGAGGAATTGAGTACTCAAAGGACCTTAATACCAGTCACGAGGATAGACGTGGATGCATGAGGGCATCGTGTGGAAAGAGCGACTTGGGAATCGTTACCACTGGCGGGATACAATGGCTATGGACCCGAAACAGCAGGTCTGTGTTACTTATGGCTATTCAAGCCAGAACACTGGAACACTTTTGCGTGGCCACAAAACCTGTCGTGGGCAACAATTGCCAGCTACGAGCCGGAACTCAGGAACCCAGAGATGAGGGTTCAAGTGGTCTTCAGTTTTATAACATGGAAGTACCACATAACGCCAAGCGCGACTGGCTTATTAGGCATGAGGTTGCTAGAGGAGAAAGGAAGTGGAGCCCAACGCCACTTCTCTGTGGGGTTCAATGTCACGGAGGCGTTGATAGCAGCAATCATTGCCTTTATCACGTTGTATCTGCTAATCTTTGGTCAGGAGGCAACAAACGCGGCTTGGGAAGCAGCACCAGTGGCAACGCAGAGGCAGATGGCGGCCAACCTGGCCAAGTCTACCAACACCATCCTGGAAATGATAATGGGCCCTAGACCACCCAGGATGCCGCAACCTAGACAAGAGCCGCTGGCCTACTACGAAGGGCAACTGGACCAAGTAGCCAACTGGCTACGGCAAATGCTGGCCTATTTCCGGCTGACGCAGATGGACTCGCTGGACGTCGTGGTGATAACAGCCCTACAGAGGATTAGAGGAGGACAGGTGAACCGAGCAGGGAATTGGGCAGGAATAAAACTTCAACAGGTGTTGGAGTATTTGGGAGAAAGAGACACCAGACGACTGGCAGGAACGTACTGGGCGGAGACCACATATGCTCAAGAGATATCGGGCATAGCAAACCTCATAGACGGGGGAATGGCAGTTCACCAAATGGCTCCCTGGATTCAGGAGCTGATGCAATAAGAAAGATTCAAAACTTGTCGCAGGGAAAACACCATGCTGAAGACTATATCATAGACTTCAGAGGTCTAGCCACCCTCACAGGGTACAATGAGATTGTGCTGGTGGCGCAATTTCGTCGAGGTCTCAACCCGCAGTTGGGTTTGAAGATAGTGGAGAATGGAGCACCAGGAGACAGAGCAACAGTGGGAGATTTAGAGCGGTGGTACTCCAAGGCAATGGAGTTGAACAAGGCATGGAGAGATGCAAGGGTGTTTTACAGAAACGCGGCACAACCAACGACGCGCACGCAGTATACCGCACCACAGGGAGCCCAAAACAGGGCAGCACCAACACCTATGAACCAGTTCAACGGAGTGACTAGGGGACCACCCCCAGCTGCAGCGTCAACGTCGCAAAGGCCGGACCTGAACACTATGGACGTAGATAGGAAGAAGAGGGTGTTGACTTGCTACAACTGTGGCAAGGAAGGGCACTTCAGTAGAGATTGTAAGGAGCCCAGGAAGTGGAAAGGGAAGGCGAGAATTAGAGAGATGGGATGGAAGGATTTCCTTAATGAGGATATGACGGATGAGGATGCAAAGGCAATTGCCGAATGGGCAAAGGAGAAGGGTTTTTGAGAAGCTCGAATGGCAAAGGTTCCGACCAAATGAGCATGGACAACATTTCTCATTCATGTAATAATATACAGAATTCAATTGATTTGAATTGTATTGAATATGAAATGAAGTCTAAGGAATCAAAAAACAGAAGCAAACCTATTTGAGTGGTAGGATCTCGCTTGAAGCCCTGGCAGACTCCATGGATGGTGAGGCGGATATGGGAACGACCCATACCCCAAGCCCTGGAGTCTCTAAAGACATGGAGTCACAAATCACGACAGGAGGAAGTGACGAAGGAGATGATCCATGATTTGAACCGGGAGACGGAAGAAAGCGCAATATGGTACTTGCATAACTTGAAGTACCATAAGAAATATGTCGTAGGCACCGGAAAAAGACAATTAAACATACCAGTGCTGGTCACGGAAGTCATGACCAGAAAACGGATGTCAGTAACGGCCCTGTTGGATTTGGGGTGCACGGGCTTGTGCGTGAACCGGGACTTTGTGAAGAGGAATAACCTCAATACACATAAGCTCACCCATCCGATCCCTGTATACAATGCAGATGGTTCAGAAAATGTGGATGGAAAGCTGTCTGAGATGGTACAGCTGAAGTTGAAGATAGGGACTCACACAAAGACATGGGAGTTTGGCGTTTCTTTGCTAGGGAAGACAGACGTGTTTTTAGGACACGATTGGTTGAAATACCATAACCCGGAAGTGAATTGGCAAAAAAACTCACTTCTCTTCAATCGGTGTCCGGGTGTATGCCAACCAGATATGCACTCTGAGGAACCTGAAGAAACAGAGGACAAGGATGAGGAGAGCGAGCGTGGCATGCATCTCAAAGAGGGAGACCGACTATTAGCAGTGATGTGCGAAGATGTGGACAAAGAATGGATCAGAGCTTACGAATCTACGGCAACAAAAATTGTGTCAGAACATACCATCAAAAGGACCCTTGATGAAGTAGTTCCAAAACACTACTTAAGTCACCGGAAGGTGTTTGAAAAACAGACCTTCAATGAGTTACCACCTTGAAGGCCTTGGGATCATGCTATCGAACTCATTCCAGGATCAAAACCGTTGGATTGCAAAATATATCCATTAAGCAGAGAAGAGCAGGGGAAACTTGAGGAGTTCCTTAAAGAAAATCTGGATATGGGAAGGATTCGCTCAAGCAAGTCACCCATGGCATCTCCATTTTTCTTTGTTAAGAAAAAGGATGGGGCACTATGACCAGTACAGGATTACCAAAAGTTAAACGAAATGACCATCAAGAATTCATATCCACTACCATTAATATCCGAACTAATTGACAAGTTGTTGCACGCAAAGGTCTTTTTTAAGATGGATATTCGATGGGGATACAACAACATTCGGATCAAAGAAGGTGACAAGTGGAAAGCGGCCTTTCAGACCAATTGAGGGCTCTTCAAACCCCTAGTTATGTTTTTTGGGTTGACAAATTCACCGGCGACTTTTCAGACAATGATGAATGATCTGTTCAGGGAAGAAATTGCGGAGGGATGGGTCATCATTTACATGGACGACATCTTGGTCTTTTCAGCAGATCAGAAGAGTCACACGGCACATGTCAACAGGATTTTGGCGAAACTCAAGAATCACAAGTTATCATTAAAACCGGAGAAGTGTTGGTTTGACAAACCAACTATTGAGTTTTTGGGCCTCATCATATCCCACGACTCAATCAGCATGGATAAGGCAAAAGTAAAGGCCATCGTGGAATGGCCAGTTCCAAAATGCAAGAAACATGTTCAACAGTTTCTTGGTTTTGTGAACTTCTACCGACACTTTGTACGGGGGTTTGCTTTGGTAGCAAAACCATTAACCAAGCTGACAGGCAAAGAAGAGTGGGAATGGACCAAAAGGTGTTTGATGGGCTGAAGACTTGGGTGGCTGAGGAGGTGGTATTGGCAATACCAGCAGACGAGGGTCAATTCCGTGTCGAGGTGGACACATTGGAATTTGCAATTGGCAGTATTCTGTCACAACAACAGACAGATGGAACCTGGAGACCAGTGGCCTTCATTTCAAGGTCGTTAAATCCTGCGGAAAGGAATTACGAAATTTATGACAAGGAAATGTTGGCAGTAATGCATGCCTTTTATGAATGGTCGCACTACCTTAAGGGCACAAGGGTCCCGGTGGAGGTTTTGACAGATCATCAAAACCTCACATATTTCTGGAAGCCGCAGAATATTAACCGGCATCAAGCATGATGGATTTTGGATTTACAGGAGTTTAATTTCACTATTAAACACTGGTCAGGAAAATCCAATTCCAAAGCGGATCTTCTGTCACAGAGGACAGACCATAAAGGGGAGGAGATCAACAACGAAGGAGTCATTCTTCTCAAGGAAGATCTATTTGTCCGGCTCTATGATGATGACAGGGTGTTGTCAGATATAGAAAAGGACATTGCGAAGATCAATAAAAGGCAGTGGAAACGACAAGTCCTGGAGGGCTTGAAGAGCAATAGCAGAGAGTGGAGAGAAGAGAACGGACTGGTCACATGGAAAAATTGGATTTATGTGCCAGTCAACAGCCGGATCCGGGAAACAATCATGAGCACACACCACCAATGGGGGCATTATGGAGTGGACAAAACCGTTGAGGTCATCACTCAAAATTATTGGTGGCCAAGGTTGGCTCATGACGTCAAGATGTACGTGAAGGGGTGTAGGACGTGTCAGACAGTCAAGCCAGACAGAACAAAGAGGGCAGCGCTGCTGAAACCATTGAATGTTCCAGCGCAACCCTGGCAAGAGATTTTGGTGGACCTCATGGGACCATTCCCAGAGTCAAAAGGCTACAACATGATCATGGTGGTAGTAGATCGCTTTTCAAAGAAAGCATTCTTTTTGCCAACAAATGCCACCATCACGTCATTAGGAGTGGCGCGACTATTCAGGGACAACGTGTTTAGAGAACATGGGCTACCAAATCGGGTCATCAGTGACAGGGGGAGTCAATTCGTTTCCCAGTTCATGAGGGAACTGTACAAGCTGTTGGGTATTGAAGCAAATCCATCCACAGCATATCATCCTCAGACAGATGGACAGACGGAACGAGTAAATCAAGAAGTACGGGAATTCCTGGCAATGTACACGAATGACAAACAGGATGACTGGAGCGAGCACTTAGCTCTAGCCCAGTTCTGTCACAATGACAGGGAAAACTCGTCGACGGGATACTCGCTGTTTTACCTCAACTATGGGAAACACCCTCGGAAGTGGTTTGACCCGGTTAAGACAACACCGGTGAAGGCTGTAGAGGACTTTGTGGCGGATGTGAAGGAGGCCTGCGACAAGGCCACAGATAATCTGGAGAAAACGGCGACACGGATGGCTAAGCAATACAACAAAGGCAAACAACCATCCCGAGAGTATAACATAGGTGACAAGGTGTACGTTAACTCGGAGCACCTACCTCATGTACGAGCATCCAAGAAATTGGATAACAAATTTTATGGACCGTACAGAATACTCAAACGGATCGGGTCGGCAGTTTATTGAGTGGAACTGCCAACAGTGTGGAAAGTATACAATGTTTTCAATGAAGCATTGTTAAAGCCATATGTGGAACCCGCTTTTCCAGAACAAAAGTGGAAGGATAAGGAGTTGGAAGAAAGACGGAAGGAAGAGGAGACAAAGGTGAAAGGAGAGGAATATGAGGTGGAAGAAGTACTGGACAGCCGATGTCACGATTCAAATTGGGCCAGCCTGAGACCAACGCCCAATGCTCACATCCGCACCGCCTTGACCCTCGGACCCTCCGACACTCATTTCCGATGCCAACGAAGCCAGACAAGCCCCTCCGAGCAATACCGAGCCTCATTGAGCACCACCGAGCCTCATTGAGCATCACCATACCCTCTCGGACCCCTTCGGAACCCCTTCGGACCCCTTCGGAACCCCGTCGGAACCCTTTGGACCCTCGGAGACCACCGCTCCGAGTCCTCATGTATGCCGCATGGCAGTAGGTACATAAATGTGCTACGTAGTTTTGAAATACAGTTTCCCTTTGCCTCCAACACTCGTTTGAGCCCGTCGGAGCCTCAGCCAGCACTGGGCGACGCCTTTCGGCGCCGCCGAACTCGTTCGGCATTTTCCCACGACCTCGGAGGCATCTCAAGTCAGCCTCCGTTTAGTTGTTACAACTGGAGCCCACCTTCGGTCCAGTCTGTGCTCGCTCCGACACTGTGCACCTTCTCACATGGCCCCGGAGGCCATTCCTTCATTTGGACGGCCCCACAAGCTGCCACGTCACCTCTGGTAGCCCCACCTGCACATAGCGCCAACCTATTTTGAAGTTCACACTCTCTTTCACTTCCACCACCCCCGACGCTCCTTCCACATCATCACCGAGGCCACAGCATGCTCGGACCTTATTTGGAAGCCATCTGCATGCATCGGAACCGACTAGGACCCTAACGAACCTCCATGCTGCCACCACGTGTACACAGCATCAACACCTGAGTCAATACACCGCCTCCTGCACCTCCGGATGGCACGGCCCAGCTCATTTACATCATTCCCATTGACTCCCGACACCTCCGATGCTCCGAAACTTTGTTTTTTTTTCTTTTCTACCCAGGATAGGCCTACAGCGGAGCCGTAGTTACTTCAAGTGGCCCATTTCATCACCGATCATCACCGCTCGACCTCTCCGAACTGCTTCCATCACCACTGACGCACCGAAGAATGCTCCGGAGTGTGGGGGATGTGGAATCGCACACAGGATAAGAGATATCAGTACGCAATTGCAGACATTTTCAGAGGACCTTTCTTACTTTGCAAGCCGAATGCCGCCGCCGCCGATTTTGATTGATTTGCAGTGCAGGGTTCACCTCCAAGCGATGGGGTGGCCTAACTGAGGGAGTTGCGCTCCCATGCCTTTCTATTTCCAACGATAACAAATGCAACACGCTGCCTGCCACCTCGGACCCTTAACGGACCCTCCCCTTCACTCTGATGCCTCCGAAACACGCCGACCTTTTGATGCCATCAATAGTGTTCACCTCCGAGCCTCCTCGCCACTGCCAACTCCACCTTTATTGGATTTCTCAACTACCTGCAACCAACCGCCACCCCCACACCACTGCCACCGCTACCTCCGACCACCGATGTCACATTCGGACCTCCGACATTACATTTCAACCTCCGATGTCACGCCGAGTTGACGGGGACGTCAACATTTAAAGTGTCCTGCAGGTGTAACGATTCAAATTGGGCCAGCCTGAGACCAACGCCCAATGCTCACATCCGCACCGCCTTGACCCTCGGACCCTCCGACACTCATTTCCGATGCCAACGAAGCCAGACAAGCCCCTCCGAGCAATACCGAGCCTCATTGAGCACCACCGAGCCTCATTGAGCATCACCATACCCTCTCGGACCCCTTCGGAACCCCTTCGGACCCCTTCGGAACCCCGTCGGAACCCTTTGGACCCTCGGAGACCACCGCTCCGAGTCCTCATGTATGCCGCATGGCAGTAGGTACATAAATGTGCTACGTAGTTTTGAAATACAGTTTCCCTTTGCCTCCAACACTCGTTTGAGCCCCGTCGGAGCCTCAGCCAGCACTGGGCGACGCCTTTTGGCGCCGCCGAACTCGTTCGGCATTTTCCCGCGACCTCGGAGGCACCTCAAGTCAGCCTCCGTTTAGTTGTTACACCGATACAAAGGGCAAGGACTTCAGTACTTGGTCAAGTGGAAGGGATATCCAGTAGAGGAGTCGACCTGGGAAGTGGCAGGAAATCTTGCAAATGCGCAAGACTTGGTTAAGGACCTCCACCGCAAAAAGCCGAATGCACCGGCCCCTAGGCGACTACCTCAAGGAGCATTTTGACGGTACGAAAATCTGACGCAGACGACACAATCCAAAAAGTTATTTGGATGGGAAGATGGCAGGTTCAACCAGGAGTACTGAGAAAAGCTTGAGAAGAACTGGAGGAATTGGAAAAGAGACCGGTTACAGGTCTACAAGAAGAAAGGCAGAGCGGACGAAGAAGAAGGACCAGCAAAGGTTCTCGAGGACGCAAACCTTTAGAGGGGGGGTAATGTCACGGTTCGATCTTATCTAAAGATCTTATCGTTGATCTTATCTCTTATCTTATCGGTATTAGGTAAGCGTTCCACGGGTCAGGAGTGAGGTGAAGGCATGCCGGTCATGTGACGGCATGAGGCACAGGGTATATAGTCCTGTAGTTTGCGTCAAGAGCTCTAGGCTCTTGATTGTCACTGTCCTAGACAGTACAACAGAGTTTCTTGTTTCTTTTCTCTTGTCCCTTGCTGGTTGTGTGACTTGGTCTAGCGACCTTGTAACAACTAGAAACATTCACTATTCCATTTCTCCATTAGAATTCCATCATGAATGCCCCTATCTCCTATTCAACACATATGCCTTTTGTACAATTTGTTGAGATGCAAATATGGGGACCACCATGATGGGATCAGTTGTTGAAGCAGACCTTCAATGTTTTTAATCCCACCATCATATTGAGCACAATCCCAGACCAAACTTCTGGCACAAAGGAACCCCCAAGCCTTCTCAAGAGTGAAGGAAAAATCCAAGTCTATCATCCTGACTACAACTTGGAGTTCTTTTCTATCCCTTGTTTTCCATACCCTGAATCCCAGCCACCACACCTCAGAGCTCATCTCAGCCTCATTCTCAACACATGCAAGATAATCATGAATAACCAATCTGGTTTCTTGGGTACAAGTACAAACAGAGATTCTGAGATTCCGTCAGACAATAGGGACCTCATTCTGTTCCCAGGCATATACTATTATCACCTATATGATTCAATGTATGTTGCTCATTTAGTAGCATCTTCATTTTGACACCCACTTGACTATCAAGCCTGGAATACCTGATTGTCTCTGAATTCAATGCATGGACCCCCCCTTCCGAACTACCTCTGCATTGGCAGAATGTTGATCAAGGCCCCAACACCAGTAGCAAGATCTCTGATGTTACTGATCAAACTTCACGGTCCATTATCAGTGAAAAGTGACCATACCTGTGCTATGTTGCATGTGCCTTCGCATTTGAATGCTTGTCATCTTGTTCTGTGTGCCAATGGAGACTGGGTATGCATCTTATCTCCGAAAATCCCACCATCTAATGTCTTACAGTTTATGGCACATTGTGTCTATGTTCACTTTACATCTGGTATGCCAAATGTTGATAACCCCCAAAATATGATTACTTTGCACACTGATCTCAACAGCCTTGGCATTGACAGAGGCCATTTCATCTTCATACCTATTCAAAGTAGACTTACTGTCTATTTCATAACCAGCTCCCTGCCAGACCTGGCTCATGAATTTCATCATTGTCACATCCATCTTCCTGGCCATACCTCTCTGGAGTGCCTTTACTACCATTTTGCATGGTCGATATTTCAATCAATCAAGAGGCTGGACGCAGTCTTCTTGGACATGACACTTGTTCCAGTCCCTGTTAAGATCACACATCATCATGATTGGAGACTTGGTTGCCAAAGAAGCAAGAAAGTGTAGTTCAACTGTTATCAATGGTGATGGTCAATTGTCCAGATTGTACAATGTGGATATGCAGGATGGTATCAACACACTGCCATCGTTGGATGGCGAAAGTAAAGATGGGAGTGAACTTGCACGTTTTCTAGACTTGAGCCACCTGTACAAGCCTGAAAATATTTCCATGCTTGCTGTCGAAGATGCGCGGATCAAAAAAGCAGTTGGTCTGACATTGGGTGAGCAACCCCTTTCTTCTCAGCACATGGTACTCATCTTTTGCAGATGAATCAAATATGCACCTCCTTTCACCTTGTGACACTTATTGTGAATGGTATCCGGGGTTTTCTGATATGCTTCACCTTAAAGAAAAATACATTTGGGAAAACCCCCAAGTCAGAGCTACAAGTGAGGTGGTAATTGGATGATGGAACAATGGAACAATGGGTATGAGAGTGAAACATGGGGGTGGGCAGATGGAGACGGTGAAAGCAAGGAGGGTGAAACTGAGGAGGAAGAGCTGAACAATATGGTCTCTGGTCAGCTTGTGGATACTTTTGCCTAGACATACAGACTTTCGTATATACACCTTTCGTGTTTATTAATTTCCATTGGAAAAACGTCACAAACAAGATCTTTGAGAAAACCATCAAGACGTGCAAGGTCATTGACAAGCCTGCCGTAAGTGATATCGATATCAATACGATAATCATGTGCTCCATCTTGACAATGGATAGCTCGATCTTTCCAAGATTGGCAAGTTCACATTTTGTCCTTCCAAAGTATCCATCATCAACTCTGTCAAAGACAACGTCAACGACATCTTTGACTTTTCCCTCATCAGACACTTCCTCGAGACGCGCCGACCTGAATTCCGCATCCTGGATGCTGGCAAGTTGCAGATAATTGCAACCAGAGCACAGGTGACTGTTAGATGAGAGGGCAAGCAGACGGACATACAGTGCTCATATACCGTGGGCAGAATCCAGATAAATACCACGACCGCGGACAGGCACAATCGAATTGAGCACTTCCACATCCAAATCCGTGACACCCACAGTTTCACTGCCACCGCCACTGCCACTACTGCTACTAGGCTGCTTTTGCTCAACCGTCGGCATCATAGTCGGTGTCAATGCAGAAGACCATGACCGGCGATTGAGCTGAAAGGTTCTGGAGGTGGGGTATCTGGTGATGGAGGATCCTGGAATTGGAATCGGAACTGGCCCATTTTTCCAAGGAAAAGCGCTATCCTCTCGATGCTTGGCATCAATATCAGTGTGCTGCTGGTGTTGATGGTGGTTCGTGTAAAACTGAGTCACTTGCACCGTTGTCTGTCTCAACAAATCAGACACGCCGCATGGTTACAGGCAGGCTACACACCTTGTTTGGCATGGAGGCAGCTATCCATTTAAAATCGTCCCCGTGCTGCGCTACTAAGCTCGAAAGTAGACCTATTCATATATAAATACATCAGCAAACTTGGGGTTTCCCCACAGTGCCCACAGTGTTGCAGGACTGGCAGACAAGTCACAGACTTCAAGTAGAATGTTTGCAGAAACCTGCAGTGCCCACAGTGAATCTGCAGTGATTTTGTAGTAACCTGGCAGTGAATTGGCAGAATGTTTGCAGACAGCTGCAGTGCCCACAGTGCCACAGTACTGACAGTGCTGACAGTGAATCCACAGTGAATCTGCAGTGAATCCACAGTGACCTGCAGTGAACCTGCAGTGATTCTGCAGCAAGCCTGCAGAGACCTGCAGTGAACCTGCAGTGATTCTGCAGCAAGCCTGCAGTGACCGGCAGTGACCTGCAGTAATCCACAGTGATTCTGCAGAGACCTGCAGTGACCTGCAGTGAATCCACAGTGATCTGCAGTAATTCTGCAGTAATTCTGCAGAGACCTGCAGAGACCTGCAGTGAATCCACAGTGATCTGCAGTAATTCTGCAGCATTTCTGCAGAGACCTGCAGAGACCTGCAGTGAATCCACAGTGATCTGCAGTAATTCTGCAGAGACCTGCAGTTAATCCACAGTGATCTGCAGTAATTCTGCAGCAATTCTGCAGTGACCTGCAGTGATCTGCAGTAATTCTGCAGTGACCTGCAGTGGCCTGCAGTAATTCTGTAGAGACCTGCAGTGACCTGTAGTGGGCTGCAGTGAATCCACAGTGATCTGCAGTAATTCTGCAGTGGCCTGCAGTAATTCTGCAGAGACCTGCAGTGAATCCACAGTGATCTGCAGTGACCTGTAGTGGCCTGAAGTAATTCTGCAGAGACCTGCAGTGAATCCACAGTGATCTGCAGTGACCTGCAGTAATTCTGCAGAGACCTGCAGTGAATCCACAGTGATCTGCAGTGACCTGCAGTGCCTGCAGTAATTCTGCAGTGACCTGCAGTGACCTGCAGTAATTCTACAGTGACCTGCAGTGACCTGTAGTGGCCTGCAGTAATTCTGCAGAGACCTGCAGTGAATCACAGTGATC
This sequence comes from Amanita pallidorosea, assembly GCA_023014475.1. Classification (NCBI taxonomy): domain Eukaryota; kingdom Fungi; phylum Basidiomycota; class Agaricomycetes; order Agaricales; family Amanitaceae; genus Amanita; species Amanita pallidorosea. The sequence continues at coordinate 110,611 of JAEBUS010000103.1, read as the reverse complement.
TGCAGTGACCTGCAGTGGCCTGCAGTAATTCTGCAGTGACCTGCAGTGACCTGCAGTAATTCTACAGTGACCTGCAGTGACCTGTAGTGGCCTGCAGTAATTCTGCAGAGACCTGCAGTGAATCCACAGTGATCTGCAGTGACCTGCAGTGGCCTGCAGTTATCCTGCAGTAATTCTGCAGAGACCTGCAGTGAATCCATAGTGATCTGTAGTGACCTGCAGTGGCCTGCAGTAATTCTGCAGAGACCTGCAGTGACCTGCAGTGGCATGCAGTGACCTGCAGTGGCATGCAGTGACCTGTAGTGGCCTGCAGTAATTCTGCAGAGACCTGCAGTGAATCCACAATAATCTGCAGTGACCTGCAGTGGCCTGCAGTAATTCTGCAGAGACCTGCAGTGACCTGCAGTAATTCTACAGTGACCTGCAGTGACCTGTAGTGGCCTGCAGTAATTCTGCAGAGACCTGCAGTGAATCCACAGTGACCTGCACTAATTCTGCAGAGACCTGCAGTGAATCCACAGTGATCTGCAGTGACCTGCAGTGGCCTGCAGTAATTCTGCAGAGACCTGCAGTGACCTGTAGTGGCCTGCAGTAATTCTGCAGAGACCTGAAGTGACCTGCAGTGACCTGCAGTAATTCTACAGTGACCTGCAGTGACCTGTAGTGGCCTGCAGTAATTCTGCAGAGACCTGCAGTGAATCCACAGTGACCTGCAGTGAATCCACAGTGATCTGCAGAGACCTGCAGTGGCCTGCAGTAATTCTGCAGAGACCTGCAGTGACTTGTAGTGGCCTGCAGTAATTCTGCAGAGACCTGCAGTGAATCCACAGTGACCTGCAGTAATTCTGCAAAGACCTGCAGTGAATCCACAGTGACCTGCAGTGAATCCACAGTGATCTGCAGAGACCTGCAGTGGCCTGCAGTAATTCTGCAGTGACCTGCAGTGACTTGTAGTGGCCTGCAGTAATTCTGCAGAGACCTGCAGTGAATCCACAGTGACCTGCAGTAATTCTGCAGAGACCTGTAGTGGCCTGCAGTAAATCTGCAGAGACCTGCAGTGAATCCACAGTGATCTGCAGTAATTCTGCAGTGGCCTGCAGTGGCCTGTAGTGGCCTGCAGTAATTCTGCAGAGACCTGCAGTGAATCCACAGTGATCTGCAGAGATCTGCAGAGACCTGCAGTGCTGCAAGACTCTGTGGGACTCTGTGGGACTCTGTGGGACTCTGTATCAGCACTGCAGCTGTCTGCAATGACTTGTCAATTGGCTAAACATGAATAACTTATGAACCACTGGTTGGAATCGTTTTGCCAGGAACAAAAGTTGTGCGCCTTCTTCCATACTACAACTCTTGTCACACACTCAAGCCTGGATTTGTAGATCTTGACTCAGAAAATAGGATTTAGTTGAGTGAGAGCAGTGGCAAGACTAAGTCCACTGGATAGGATGTAGGATATATGTCTTTTTGAGACCAACATAACAATGCCAGTTTGGTGTAATGGTTTGTATCGCTTCAGCTGTGCTCTAAGGTTGTGAGTTCAATCCTGGTCATTGGCAAGTTATTTATGTTCATATATTACCTTAATTGACCAGAGTCTCACAGCATCCTGCAGACTCCCACAGAGTCCCACAGAGTCCCACAGAGTCTTGCAGAGTCCCACAGAGTCCACAGAGCCTGGAGAAAAGGTATATGTTCTGTGCAGTACTGCCACAGTCTGCTGGCAGTCCAGAACATATACCTTTTCTCCAGGCTCTGTGGGACTCTGTGGGACTCTGCAAGACTCTGTGGGACCCTGCGGTGCTCTGTGCCTTATTTGGCACAGTTTTTACTTGGATTGCCACAGACTGCCTGCAGACTGTGGCAGTACTGCACAGAACATATACCTTTTCTCTAGGCTCTGTGGGACTCTGTGGGGTTCTGTGGGCTCTGTGGGGCTCTGTGGGCTCTGTGGCTTGTTGGAACAGTTATTTACTTGGACTGCCACAGACTGCCAGCAGACTGCCAGCAGACTCCCACAGACTGCCACAGACTGCCTGCAGACTGTGGCAGTACTGCACAGAACATATACCTTTTCTCTAGACTCTGTGGGACTCTGTGGGGCTCTGTGAGACTCTGTGGGGCTCTGTGGCTTGTTGGAACAGTTATTTAGGCTCAGTTGCAGTGTCTGGACCACCCTTATGTCCAAATTTGGACATAAATGCCCTTCTCCTTTTGGACATAAGTTCCCCTTCTAAATGCGGATGCATCCACTTTTAGACATAAGTGTTCCGTCCAAATTCGGTTATGTATCCTGTTATAGTAGCGCTTTCCCACGCTTCGTCAAAACGTCGCCCACTGCAACCTCTGATCAGCACCACTGTTTCTGCACTCCCCCATTGTCTACCCCCATACATATGGAACCTGGAAGACCCTCAGGTACTAAGAACCAGCCAGGACACTCTGCTGGTGGTTTTAGAGCCAATTCTGGTAGGAAACCAGCACAAACAGTGTCTGCACCATCTGCAGGGCCATCTCTGTCATCTATGAGATCTGGAACTTCAAATACAGGTAGGGATAATGATATAGGCCTATATGGTCACTGACTCAATGCCACATTTGTTATGCAGCCTTGGATGCACATGTTGCACTACAAATTTTTGATGTTCTCAAAAACAGTGAAACAGTTGGTCAGCCTTTATCAGCTGCAACACAAGTTGGTCAACTTGTAAGCTTATATGTCCGGAAACATGAGGTTGCTCATGGAGAGATTGTTGTACAACCCACAAAGTATGATATATTAGTTGGCAAAGACAAAAACCTTGTCTCAATTGGTGTTTCTACAACAAAGACCAGAGCACTCATCAAGATTCAGAAATACTTGCACCAAATTGTGTAATTGCTTATCATCAGCAGTCTCTGAAAGATGTTAAGGGAGGCAATGATACTTTCATGCAGTTGTCAGCATTAGTGCACTCCGTACTCGCAATAATAATATGGCCTTTAGTGCTGTATCAGTTCCTGAGCAGAGAACATTGTCTTACCTATTGTAGCCAAGCCATCTCAGGTTCTACAGGCAGATACTGGTGATGATTCACAGCATGCATCTGATGATTCTGATGAGGATGAGGAAGACACAGAAGATCATAATGGAGAGTCCATAAGCCCATCAGGATATAGTCAAGTAACAAGTGGATATTCCGAGCTGTATCCTGGCTGATTGCTTTCATGTGATGGACAGGATACATAGGACAATGTCACGCAAACATACTGCTGTTCGAAAATTTGCAGCTGCATTCAGTGACACTATTCTTGTACCTGATAAGGGTGATAGAGAATTGGTTGAGGCAGTATTGAGAAGAAAGGAGAAACTTGGGGAAAGGTTAAGTCTAAATCTCCTGCTTGGTTGTGGAGGAGGGTACGCCGCTTTATACCTCAGAAGGATATGCTTTATATCCTACTGAAAGAACTATTTGCATCTTGGGCAAATGTCAAGTGTGTTGTTACTGGTCAAAAGTTGTTCAATGATGAAACACACAAAAAGGCACAGAGTATTTTGGTTGAAGTAAAAAAAGGATGGATTTCTGATCCCACCTTTATGTCAGTCTATATGAAAGAAGGTGTTGACAAGGATGGGCTCAATCTGTACCATTGCATCCGTGGAACAAACTCAGTAGAGGCAGTACATAATCCTATCAGACGAAACTTTGGAGCCTTGTATGCATCACCAGAATTAGCTGATGCCCTTATTGCAGATTTTCGACATCATCACAATGTAGATTGTGGATCAGCACATAAACTTGGTGTACAATATCCTGGGCATTATGACCCTTGAAATTCAGAAACTGAGAGAGGATATTCCTTGGAGTAACAAACCAGCTTTGCAACTGATGTTGTCTGACACTGATCCATTGGAATTTGGTCCTTCAGTGGAACAGTTTGGAATTGCATGCATACCATCAGACATCCGTATCAATTGCAACTTTGTTGGAGCAGATCTTAATCTACACATGTCAGTGCAAGCAGTGCATTCATTAACACTACATCTTTCAAGACTTCATGGGGATCGGAAAGATATATATGCATTCCTTGCTAAAAAAAGCACAAGGGACAAAGTTTGCTGTAACACCAGTGCATACCAAGGGAGAGTTTGAATTTTTGCAAAATCAATCCTGCCTGTGGGGTGATTGGTGCACACAACATAAGCCACACTTTGAGCAAATGGCATATTGGTGGTCTGCTCATGCTGATGGCAAAACAGTATTCTATAAATTACCTGAGCATTTGTCATCATACTATGCCATATTTACTGCAAGAAGACAGACACAGCAGACCCTGATTGAAAGTCAGGCACAGCGCCAGGATAATCAAAGGTGAATTCAGCCTCCCAGCCATCAGGCAAAGGTGTTACCTGCAGTTGAAGTTCATCATTTATCCAGAACAAGTGTTTCTGTTATAGAAACAGAGCCTCCTAATATGGTTTCACATAATATGGATTATGATGAGGATGACTTGTCAATTGTAAATGATGAAGTTGCTATGGATGTTGATACTGAACCAATTGCATCCAGTTCTGCAACACCTTTTGATAATATTGGTGTTTTGTTTACCCAGCATGGTACTGCCACTGATGCATTGAATTTGCTTCGTCCATCCACAAAGAAAAAGAAGTCCAAAAATTCCAATGCTGCATCTGGTAGCTCCTCAAGCAGTTTTGTGACTGGAACAAGTGCTAGAGCAAGGAGGAAGTGCAAAGTGTGTGTCCTTGCTGGCCATGATGGTAGTGATTGTCCAGGATCAGGAGGTAGATCAAAATGTCAATTTGAGTGAGGAATTTGCTTTGTTTTGTGAATCTACAGCTAATAAACAAATCCAGGAAAGAGAAATCAAGGGAATCAACTGGAATGATGATGTAAATATATTTTGCATATTATATCTATGGAACTTCTGGCTACAAGCAATTACAGAGATTATTTTGTATATTTTAGTTGAACATTAAAGAAACTCTTGTAAAAAATGAGCATCAATAAGAATACATTACCTATTTGACTCAAAGGCAAGTATTTACAGGCCTAGACCCTTTTTTGATTTTTTTGATTTTTTTGGTCCATGGTCCAGACATGGCACCTGAGCCGTTATTTACTTGGACTGCCACAGACTGCCAGCAGACTCCCACAGACTGTGGCAGTACTGCACAGAACATATACCTTATCTCCAGGTCCTGTGGGCTCTGTGGTACCTCCACAGTGCTGCAGAGGCCTCTGCAGAGAGCCCCCAAGTTTGCTGATGTATGTTGGCCGAAAGCAAAAAGGCAAAAAGGCAATCTCGTACTTTTGTCTGCATCGGTCCATTGGGAAGTAGCCAACACCTGGCTGCTCTTCCTTTTCGAATTAGAACTGGTAGTGGACGCCTCTGGTGGCCTGCCTTGGTTCTTGCCCTCGCTGGCGTCCATCACGGCGGCGGTAACACTGGCACTGATGGCAGATTTGGTCACCTGCAAAACATGACAGAAAAAAACAAATGCACAGCTGGATCCTCTTCGCCTTCCTTAGTTCCGTTCTGGGAAGGCTGTCCTCCTCAGCATGGACGCGCGGCTCGGCACCGTCAGCAAATCGACAAAACCAGCGGCACCACTCGCATGAGCACCACTCCCACTCCCACTAGCACTTGCACTAGTACCAGCACCAGCACCAGCACCAGCACCAGCACCAGCACCATTGCTACTGACCTCTGCATCGTGCTGCTGAATATCGGCAATGATCCCCTTCTTCTTTCCCGTCCCCCTCCTCCGGCGCTTATTTGGCGCATACTGCGACACCACCTTTCGAAAATCGATCATCTTCTTGTGGAGGTAATAAAACGCAACACACTGCACCTGGGACTTATTAGGCAAAAACTCGGCAATGGCGCCAAACTGTTTCGGGTGCTCTGCAAACTTGTCCAGGAACACGCGCTTCTCATCCTCGGCCCAGTCGTGGATGCCTGTGCGGGGCCCGTAATAGGCGCTCGCGTCCGCCACTTGGTGGTTGCTGTCGTCGTACACGTACTCGATCTGCCCGCGCGTGACGGAGACCATGTCCGGGATCGTCTCCAGGTTCCGCATAGAGATGTGTACAGGATCCGTGGCCTCGTCGTTGCCGAGACTCGCGATGATCTGCTCCTACTGTAGCGACGGACAACAAGAAGTGAGTGGAATTTACGCAAGAAAAGAACATGTCAGTGCCAGTGATGTTTAGTTAATCGACATTATTGAGACTCGGTGCAGAGGTGCTGCAAAGGGATGCAGTCTAGTGGTCTACTTTGAGCTTCCTTGCATCATGTAATAGATTAACTTCATGCATTTGGATTACTCGACATGCTCTAGGTACTATAGTATGATCGTATGTGTTTGTAATTACTGCATGCCCCAGATGCATTGCAACTATGGGTCACTGTGTTCACCTAGATCAACAACTTGGCTAGATTATAGGGGTGAACTCACACAATTGGGGCTTGAAACTTGGTTTATCGTTGAACAACCGTTTGTGCGATCGACGAGGGCGACGTGCAGGCCTTTTTAATTCGTAATGTGTTCCTTCCAAGCATCAGACATATGGGTTAGCCCAAGACGTCTGATCCTGCTTTTGCCCGAGGCGGAGCGGATTAAATAGATGAATCCATCACCAGGGCAATAACTGCTGCTATCTTAGTGACCCAGCATTAAGTTAGAATGTACTTGCGCACTCATCTTCGCCACATCGTATAGGTACGGTTTCACTTTCACTCAACTGGGTGGACATGGCGAGTGTTTGGGTTGAGCTTGGATTAGGGGCGAGAATTGAAACTTTGGTGGTTATATAATAATAACGCGCGAAAGCAGGGAACACGGAAAATTCCGACGGCTCTCCAATACAACACTTGCCATTTCGTTGATTCAGGGATCGGAAGTGGTGATCTTTCTCAGAGGACCTCTAGAGAGACATAAAATGACGAGTACCGGTTGCACCAGTGAAGAGGATTTTAACCATTGCGATGTAGATTTCAAAAGAACTGAGAAACAAAGTGGAATATGTACCCTCGCCGGTACAACAAAGCACCTTATATAGCGATTTGTGCATGAGGCGAGACGTGCTTACTCCTTGGGCCATAGGAAGTCCGCAATGAGCATATCAAAATAATTTTGACTTCAGCATTCAATTATTCATACAACGTATTTATACCATGGATCATCCACCCGTCGCATAACAAAATGAACGACATTAACGCCTGTTCCTGAGCTATTTATTACAAAGGTCCGCCCCACTCGATTCACGGCAATGGTGTCCATCATTCGGTGAAGAACCACAAACAACATCGGTCTACAGTCGATTTTGTTCATCCCCAGAGTGATTACAAGAAAAGCAAACTTACATCAACGACTTCATGGCCCCCCGCAATCTGATTTCTCAAGCTTGCACGCACGATCAGCGTGTCCATTATCGCCTTCAACATTCCATTCGTTATATTAGTTACTTCACGTACACTTACAAAACGGGGAGAACAACTTACATTTGTGTAAATGCGGCCGATGGGAAATGCAAACATTCCATACAAGTTCGCCGTTCGCCAAGTCACTACACAAGCACCATGTCAGTGGACGTCGCCAAAAAAAAAAAAAAAGTTCGAAAAAAGACACGAACGGAAGGCGACTAAGTTCGCTATCGCGAACGTGGTCGAGAAAAAACCAATTTGAATTGCACTACGTATGCATCGATTCAAAATCCTGTTTGTCCTGTAATATTCTGTTCTTCGTCTATAAAGGCCAATGGACGTAAAACCTGGCAAGGTAGAGAGCATTTAGTACATTATATGACGGATGCGCGGGAGTTATATTGACATGCAAGGAAGAAGTCTAGAATCGCCTGGCCTGCGAGCCATATAATGACCACGGTATCTATAGTATACAGCATTATCTGTCTGTGGGGCAGCATCAGGGCACGGAACTGATACCAAGAGCAGGCTCACTTTGGTATTTGGCATGCCCTGGAATCACAAGTCAATGTGATTATTTATACTCAAATTCATTTCCGGCACTCACCGTGCTCCACTCACGGAAGCTGCGATAAAATCCGCCAGAGAAAATGCCATGATCCCTACATACAAATACTTGCTCTTCGTCATTTGGTAGATACTGAGCCGGCTGTCAACGTCATTTCACACGTCGTGTACTAGCTCACGCTCACCGATAAGCCATGAAATGTTGGGTAAGTATTGTGGTTACGGCCGACAATATCGGTGTGGTGCAATAGGGCCAAGAGCCCACTGCCACAAACAATGATCACCCCTTTTTAGAATTGAAAGATCGTGAGAGCCATACAGAGAAATGCCGAGGGATTGGTGAAGTTGGAGACGCTAGGGTGGCCTTGGGGTGAATTTTTCACCATGTTCTGCATTTTTGGACCCCGAACTCACAGGTACAGCCAAGCCATATAAACGAGCCTGCACGACCAGCTGAGAAGGTCAGGTTTCAAGTGAGAAAAGAATGACGAACGACATTGAATGGGCTACATCCACGACGAGCAAGACGAATACTGTCGCTCTGAACCATATGAATATCATCGTTCACAGTATCACAAGATGACAATAAACGGACTTAATCCATAATGTATCATTGAAGTCTAATGATAAGGTCAGATACGCCCGATAGAGCTGAGCAAGATTAAGCGCACTTAAGCTATAATACGAAGCAAACTGGTACGTGACGATGCCGAAGAGGTACGTGTTGACTGGCCCGATTTAGTGAAGTGCACTGCGCGCAATGATAGGAGACGAAAACTGACGAACGACTCCTAATAAAAGTGTGCCTAAATAAGATCAGTTTTATCACTACAAGAGACCAATAAGAACACTCCTCACCAGCAGTAGCATCGTATTCGCCCATTTGATTGGGAACGCAATAGCCCCATATCCGAAACGCGGAATCTCTCGCATTAAGTAGTCTAAGTTGTCGCCTCACGTGGGCATGATTATCTTCACAGTCTGTTACGTCCCTGATCGGTTCCAAGCCGTTCCAAGGGGCTCATGCTGGCATCTTCAGATGCTTTTGGATATTGCACCGCTTTCAGTTTACAAAATCACCGGGACCGGAGCGAATGTGGACTGTGGTGGAAAATGAATAATCCGGTTATATAGTTAACATTAGAAGACCGAGTCACTACTCACACATTGAGAAGAAATGTGTAGTGAATGGAAACCACTCAATTGCAGTTTGCCAAGGACGGTATCACCATGAAACACGATCAGTGCGGTGCTGGCACTAACCTTAAGTATTCTATTCTTATTATCTTAATGCGTTAATTGTCGGGAAAAAGGGTGAGAACCTGTCCAAATCCATGTGTTGATCTGCGTGCTGCACGGACTGTTCGTATCTTCAACTGTAAGTAGATGCTATATATGGTATGTGGACAGGCGGGATCACTCTCAAGGCACCGCAAAGGACGGAGCTGCAAAACTTATGCTGCTGATCTATTTTCCCATTTAGATTGTTTTAAACCATTATTTAACGCATCTTGGGATCATCGGCAAAATAATTACCTGCCAAAGAAGCCTCGTAATCCCATTCCTCGCGCTGTAGAACCTCGCGGCCGAGCGAAAATCTCTGTAAAAGTTGGATAACTTCGTCGTCATCTCTTTTTCTAGGAATTAGTTGATTTTCCTCTGGAACAGGAGGAAGCGTGCGAAAAATCATGCGCGCTAGCTCTACTTGGGCTAGATATGCCTCCGCAGGCAATCGAGGAGGGTACTTGACTTCGGATGTGATGACGCGTTCTATTGAGCCGTACTCTCTGATGAACTTCAAGGCACGAGCAGGGCCAACGTTTTTGATGCGCTCAGAAAAGTCTGTTCCGAGGAGAAGGGCAAAATCAATGAAAGAATCGTAATCGAGCTCTAACACAGCTCGTACGTCAGGGCCAGACAACATCATAAGAGGTTCGCGCCTGTTCGTAATATTCCTGAGTAAGGGAGCTTCATACAGTAGAACGTCCTTATGATGGATTTCAGAGAAGCCACGCGGTGCACAGGATAAATATACCCACTGTATCTTCACTGGCGACATAGTCCGCCCAGCCCCGGTGAACAATGGCCGAGGCCAACGCTTCCGCCTCGAAAGGTCCAGTCGACTCGAGACAAGGTATTCCCATAGCTTGCAGAATCTCCCTGCTCTCATCGTATGTCTTTGGTGTTGGCGCAGCCGTCCGGCGCAGATATGATGCAGACATGATGCTACTTTTCTGTGCAAGGCGATTCACTGCAATGTCAGTGGTCGGCTCCAGCTGCTCTTGAGGTGAAAGGATTTTTGACCAAAGCTGTCCTTCTTCAACGGTGAGTTGGTATTGTGCTTTGCTCATGAAAAATTCTGCACGAGTGTCCGAGTCTGCGATGATTTGAGATACAGGACCCTCAAGTATGTCTGGTGGCAGTGACGCAAGTTGCGAGCTACTCTTATGGTAGTCGAGGAAGAGAGTGGCGATAGTTTTGGCAATTTCAGAGGAAGATATGTCTGATAATTCTCGTCTTTCAAGTTCAGCTAACAATACAGGGGGTATCACAGGAAAAGGTTGGTCTTGTATGCGGTCATAAGAAGGTAGGAGTTCATCTTGCGGTAATGTTCCTGATTCGCTTTCAATAAATGATATTCTATTCTGCCATAAATCAGATAAGTTCAACGAAATCGATACGTGCAGGATACCTCATCTGTTATAGGTGTTTCACCCTCATTAGTATAAATAATTGATTCTGAAACAAGAATGAGCACACGAGTGAGAATGAGTGCTGCGATGTGGCATACCAGCAGGTTCTACGTTGAGTTCTGACTCTGGCTCCGCAAAGGCGACACGTTTGGATTCTATAAAATCGGTTGCATCTTTTGGAAAATGAAGCGCATTTATTGAGTCCGAGATGCGGCTGCAATCAGGACCGTCCAGCATCCGCCATTGTTGCCAGACGTCCTTCAGCTTCCGTAGCCGTTGAAGCCGTTTCAACTCAAGTGAGCTACGTGCCGCAACTAGTTGGCGAGCCTCTCTCCGTCTCATCGTCTATTCGGCGTCAGATAATGACATGGTCGATACACTGTAGCTGTCTCACCTCACGAGCTTTGGCAAGGCTACGTTCCTTCCCGTCAAACACGCATATAGCTGAGACTCCAGACTCCTCCAATTCTTTGGCAAGCCTGTACCACCCTAGAACATGCCGATACTGGTGTGGCACAGGTGCAAAATGCATTCGCTGGGTTATGAGAGTTCCATCACTGACAATTCACGGTAAATGAGAATGAGAAGAATAGAGGATTAAGAAACAATTCTTACATGACGATCCTCCTACCAGCAAGCCCTTTCAAACGATCTGGGAGATGTTTGATCGCTTCGGGACTATGACGCATTGAATTCGAGATGTTACGCATCAAAGAAGCTAGTCGCATACATACCAAGTTCTTTGAAGAAAAGGCGTGAGTCCCAGCACGCCCATGATAATATATATAAGCAATAAAAAAACGAGTTGAATGGACCGGTTGCCGGCGCGGGAAAAGATGGTTTATGTCATCAGCCAAGGCGACGATGGTCCGTGCGCGTGAATGAAAGGTATATAAGCTGTGTCCCAACAGGACTTCTCTTCATACTTACCTTGATGGCGTGAGTGCCTTCATGGTCTGTGCTTACGGGCTGTGGAAATCCCCCATAGCACGGCGACCCTGTCCTCAGGGGATAGCTGCAGTTTGTATGGGCTTAGGCTCATGCACCGTCTCAATATTTTCCTGCCCTCCCACGGCCTCTCTATGGGCTGGGGAGGCCATCTTTTTTTGTCCCTCCACTCTCCTAACCCTAACCCTATTCCAGACCAATGGGATCAATTCTGTTATGAATCCCAAAGCTTGTCTAAAGCACACGTAGCACGAGATGGAAAATGTACTTGATTGTACAAAATAAACTATCAGCTTTACTTAAAGCAAAGGTGCAATGTATGTAGACTACCATTACCATGCAGCAGGCAAGCCAGATGCTGTGGAGCCAATCTCCGTAAGTTGCGTCAGAGGATCTTATGATCCTTGGTATTGCGGCAAGAAAATCGCATCGGTGTATGGGCAGCGCACAGACGGCGAACCCTTGTAAATCGGCGAATAACTTGCACCACAAATCTCAAATGCCGCGTTCTCGTCGTAGTCGATGTCAACGGCATTCCGAGGATTGCGATCTCCAGCGGCAATACGTTGGCGCGCCTGTTGGATCAATCCAATATTGATCTTAGAACCGAGGCGAAAATAAGACACATACCTGTGCAACAATCTTGGGATCGGGCTTCAGTTCCAAAAGGCGCTTCGCAAACCGAGCGGCATGTGCCAAGTTGTTTGCTTTTGAAAACCAGTTGATAGCGCTCCGGAGCGCAATTTGCAGATGAGGTGCTTGCATTTGGCAGTGCGTAAAGTATGCGGCAAGTTCCAGCTGTCGCTTGATGTTGTTGGCGTCCTGCTCAGTCGTTCGTCGACGTTCCAATTCGATTGACACCCCGAGCAGGTATTCACGTGCAGAAGTTACTGTTTCTCTCCACTATAACCAATGTAAATCATTGTAACAGAAATCCGACGGGTTAACTCACGAGCTTCGCCTCGTCATCAGACGATATCACAACCAACAAGAGTGCATGCAACACGGAACGGAAGACCTCCTGTGCCTCGGGTAACTTATTGCTAGACATGAACCGCTGTCCGTCCGTCATCTCCGCACGAATTGACTGTAGTGATCGTGCAGCGACAGGGAGAACACGGCTGGGGGACGACTCGGACGGGTTACGCCTCACGTGGACCTTGAGCGGTGGCAGAGAAGCCACCGGTGAGATGTAGACATGCGATGAGCGATATATCGTCAAGAACAACGGTTTTAGCAACTTAAAGTTGACCACGCCAAATTGACGGTTGAGAAGCTTGAACACATTCATTTATCAAGCGAATTTCCTCTTTCAAAAAACTCACCTGCATCGCACTCTCAAACGCTCCAGCGGCCACATGATCAACGGCAAGTGGTGAGTTTCTCACCCACAATTCAGTCTCATCCACACCAGGCGTTGCACCCGCACCCAGTTCCTCTTCCTCCTCAACATCTCCCTCTTCTTCCTGCGCAGACCGGAATTCTTCACCTTCAGGCTCTAGATCCCATCCACCTTCATCGACCACCTCCTGAAATTCTTCTTCTCTTGCCCACGCATCCAATGCGGAAGACGCAGCGCCAGCGCCAGCATCACCGTTGGTATACGATGATGGCTCGACTCCCTCTAGTGTTCCATTCGCAAGAGCACGATCGAGAAAGTTTTCTCCAGTAGAAACGATTGGCCAATTGAGATTCGTTGTAGACGTGACGATGGGTGGAGGTTTAAGAGTTGAGGGACCAAAGTCGGGAATATCATCAATGTCCACTTCAGTGAGACCTGCAGCTTCCAGAATATCCGCAGCCACTTCTTCCAGACCATTGGTTTTTGCTGTAAGATACGCTAAAGGGTCTGTAGAATATGCATTTAATCACTCGAACACTCTAGACCCCCAACGGAAACTTACGAAGCCCAACATCCCTCAACACAGCAATTCTGCCTTCCACGTCACCCGTATAAAGTGCATTGTGGAATCGAGACATGGGATTTGCTCTGGCTTCTGCGATCTTTTGCATTTTTGACAGCTTCTCCGTGCTTCCTGTCGCAAGGTACAGGAATGACAACTTGTCGAAATTCTTCGTCATTTGATAGGCCTTCTCGACTATCTTATGGTTTCCTTGCTTGAGGGCCTGTTGTGCCAGCTTATCCCAGCACTCAGGTCGATCAATCTTTTTAGCCGTCTCCATTGCAACATCCAAGTTGCCACATTCCAACGCCAACTCAAAGCGGGTATTTGTATCTTGAACGAAATGGAGGGCAATCTAAAATAGCATGTCAATACCTCATAGACGGCGCATAAAAGAAATTATCCCACTTCCGGGAATCCTTTCTGTTGCAAATACGCAATAATGCTCTGGCCCATAAGAGTGGAAGTCTTAATGATATAGAGTATCTCTTCGTAACTGTTCTTCAAGAGTGCCAGCTTGAACCTATACTCAGTTGGGTCGAACGTGATTGTGCGCGGGCGAGCCGACCGGTCAAGACAGTAGATTGTCTTACCCTTGACGCGAGTGAGGTAGACGGGATTGTCCAATGTGCAAATGACACCGTGATCACTATATGCGAGCAAAGTGTCAGATTCACTCTACAAAAACATTGAATTGACGTTACCCTTGTGATAGGCAATACTTGACGTGATTGAGGGTAGAGTAGATGAAGACGCCCGAGTCATCCCATGCACCAGACTTGATACGAATCGTCTCATGGATCAGACTATGTTGCGAGAAAGTCTTATTTGCAACTGTAATTGCTAAACCCCATAGATGAGGAGGAATATCATCCCAACAAAACATGACTTACTGTGTTTGCTCATCAATGCCACCAACTGTCCATCAGCACTCCAGATAACATACTTGACGGGTGGACTATTAATTTCGGCGATCGTCTTTTGTTGTTGAATGTCATACAAAACCACATTTGAAGTGGAGCTCAAGATAAGGCAAGCAGTACCGCCGTAAAATATCTCGTTCGTCTGAACAGGCGCCTTGATCGTCTTGACTACAGAGTTGGCCAGATCGCGAACTTCAATGAGCTTGCGTGTTAAATCTTGTTAGCCTATATGCGAAGTAAACAACATACACGTACCTGGTTCGTCTTGTTCAAGACGGCAAAACGATTCCTCGCAACAAAAATGGCACTCTGGCCACTCCCCTTCTTCCCATCGACACTCGAATCCTTGACCTCTCCCTGCGCCTCCTGTGGAAGCCCCGTGAGTTCGTACAATCCATTATCGGAGCTGATCGTTAGCAGAACGGCCCGCTCTGCAGGGTTGTAGCTCAATGTTCTAGGGGGCATATATGGACTTCCAAACTTGCGCACGCTCAAGAGACCGATATCTGAGCCTGTCGCAAAGTCAAACGCGCGAACATACTTGTCGCGAACATAGCACAACGTGTCTTGGTGAACTGAGAACGCAGGACGTTCACGCTCAAGTTTGAACACAATAAGACCGCTGTCGTGTCCAGCTGCGAAGAGGTTGAGGTTGGGATGTGCAGCAAGAACCCAGAAGCGGTCATGCTCCCTCCTAAAGGTTTGAATTGCAGTTCTCTTTGCTAGATCCCAAACTCGAACTGTTTTGTCTTCACCGCAAGAGACGATTAGTTCGTGTTTGGGGTGGAAGAGAGCACTGGAGACATTGTTGAAGTGACCACGACACGAATCGACCTCCCACGCCTTGGTCTCGCTCATACGCCAAATCTTGATAACCCGATCGTCCGCGGCAGAAACGATGAGAGGCAGTGTGGGGTGGAACATGACAAAGTTAACACCACGGTCATGACCCTCCAACACATACTTGACGGTTGAGAACGAATCAAAGGTTTCAAAGTTTCCTGGTCCACTGCCTCCCATTCCACCGGGGCGACCAGCGTTTGGTGAGCCTTTCCGCAAACCAGAAATGTCCCAGACACGGACAGTCTGGTCCATTGATGCAGATACGACGAGGTCCTCCTTTGGATGGAATTGCGCAGACATGACATAGTGAGAATGTCCTGTCAGGATTGCGATGCAGTTACGCGATGTACTGTTCCATATGCGTATTGTCTGATCATCCGAAGCTGAGAGCTGGGCAAAGGGCGGACGCCATTAGTGACGGTAACGACGAAGAGGATCAAGTAAGGAACTCACGATCCAAGGCATCTCATGATGAAATTGGACAGTACGGACGTAATCCAAATGTCCATGCAGAGTAAAAAGACAACGCCTATTCTGAGGCCGAATATCTGCAGACCAATATCAGCACTTGGTACTGCCTCAGACAAACTGCGGAGCTGACCCCATACTCTGATTTTATAATCGTCGCCGCCGGTGACTAAGAGCGCTCGACTTGGATGTATTGCGACGCCTCGGACGGGACCTGCACAGGCCAAAGAAGCAGGTAAGCATCGCTTAGATGGACATCAATACGACGGACGCACCTTCGTGCTCCTCAAACCGATCCACCAATACGCCCATTCTATAATTCCACAGCTGAACACTTCCATTGTGCAGCGCCGCAGCGAGCAGAGGCTGTGTCGGATGAAAAGCAAGTCCTGGAGAAAACGAGGGATGGGATGAAAGCGAGGTGGAATACGAGATGAAGATGCTTACCCTTGACGCGGTTACTTTTAGACTCGAATTTTGTGAGCATCACAGACATGGCTGGAGATACGATCCGCACAAGTGGGCGGAGCGCGTTTTACGTTGGCTGCAAGACGTGGCTAAACGAGTTGCCTTTTTCGGCCGTATCTCTCAAGCCATCATTCTTGCCCTCGTCCATACCCGCGTCACCCAAGAGGTAGACAAAATAGGCGTACGCGCCGCCTCATATTTCTCGCAAATAGTACAAGCCATATATTCATTAAATTACGAGACTTTCTTGTGCTAGAAAAGTGTCGGCATTCTATTGTCTACGCCTGCTGTGGCTCGTAAGCCCTGTAGACGGAATGAGACTGAGCAAGACCTTGAGAAAGGTAGGGTAGGGTAGGTCTTGTGTAGCTTATGTGCAGCGACAGGGAGAACACGACTGGGGGACGACTCGGACGGATTACGCCTCACGTGGACCTTGAGCTTGAGCAGTGGCAGAGAAGCCAGCGGTGAGATGTAGACATGCGATGAGCGATATATCGACAAGAACAACGGTTTTAGTTGACCATGCCAAATTGACGGCTGAGCAGCTTGAACACATTCATTTATCAAGCGAGTTTCCTCCGTCTCAGGTCGAACTCATCTCCGCGATGGTAAAGCATAAGAAATCTTGCAAGACACCTCGTTTCCAACCTCTTGTATGCAAGACTCATTATTTCAGAGAGTTCACGTCGGCCGAGGTTCGTGTCAAATTTGCAATGCTTGGATGAGTTGCGCCTCATTCACCTTCGCAGGGAACAAATTCTACGAGTACCCAGCTTCGCCTCTAGGTATGTCGTAGATCGTACATCTCATCAACTCCCTAATAGGAAGCATGACGAACAGACACCCGACGCACGAGGCAATATCGTTATCCAAGAGACGGAGGAAAAAGGCTTCCAGGTGATCTTGAGACTTGCCGATCCTTTGTACCATAACTAGCATGAATCCATGGTTGACGCATATGCGACAGCATCCACCCACATTAGAGGTATCATTCATTCCCACAGGTAATACTTTTTAATAAAGTTTCTTCACGAATAAGAACTACACGCAGATTATGGACACCTGCGATTATCGGAGATAAAAATCGGACCAAACTCATGTCTGAAGGCGTCTGGAGCAGGACTGCAGGAGGGTCGTGCCACGACCCTCAGCGCAAAATATCAACGGAACATTCCGACGGATCTCCATGGGTTGAGCACACAACAGAGACACTAAAACCCCAATCTTGGAGTCTGTGGACGCGTCGTAGATAATAGAATCGTGGATACCGCCGATCATCATGGCGGAACGCAAAGCTGTTCAGCGGTTTCCACGCATCGTACGGTCCTGTCCTTCTTGTTAGGTCGACTCCTGATTTGAAGGGATTGTTTCAGCGTTGTAGTCCGCGCTAACTAGGGGATAGCTTCTCTGAAAGTTTTGGCATGACGGTGGGCTTCGGTCGCTATGTTGAAACAGTAATGGTCGCCGTCTTTGTCTTTACCGAGATTTTCCGTAGTTCAAGAAAACCGCCATTCGTGGCAAGTGTGACGAATCTCACAAATCCTGAAAGGCTAGCATAGTAGACTGCACCACTCATCCTTTGGCCTTATCCTTTTACACCGATAGTGACGACTGCAGTGACTACCGTTTTGACTCCCTTTTTACTAGACGCTGGTTCATCTGATCCTTAAAACTATTCGCTCATTGACTCTTGGACTGCCTGACAGGGAGCAGGATTTTCTACGGTTTCATATGTATTTTAGCAGTCACCGTTTTTATTACTGGCATTACAAGTAAGGTTCTCCTTTTCGTGACCGTTTCACAGTTTCCGTTTTGATTGCAATCGGATATCTGGCCCAATTGAAAACCTACGCATGTTACTAAGTGCTTTGCAGTTTGACAGATCAGAGCCTTCGCCAAAAGCATCTTCATAGTCTTCGTACGTCCATGCAGGTTCGCCTGCATCCTTCATATGCTTGAAAAGACCTTGCATAAAGTGATCGATGAACAGCACGTCGAGAGGACGAAGTGTTGGGTTTTGAATATGATCCAGTTGGAGACTCAAGCCATTGAATATCCGCATTGCCGTTGGTAAATGCAGTGATACGGTAATTATTCTGCGCAGAGAGCGAGTCTCGAAGAGCAATGTGTAACCTGGAACACAACACACGTTTGGATCTACCCCAAACTCGTAATTGTCCCATGCATCATGTAAATCGCTTCGCATTGTAATCACGTTCTGCACTGAGTCGATCTTTGTCCTGCCACCATAGAGGCTTCATCTGCGTGTCGGTGATCCTACTCGGGTAACCTTTCCGCACCCAATGTGCGCAACTTTAAGACGACTATATGTCGGTGTTTGCATGCCTGTGACAAGGCATTTACCATCTCTTATACGTCCACGGGTGCGGTAATGAGATTTCTGCATGAGGGGTGAGTCAACCCTCCATTAAAGAAGGTTGAATATTCGCTGACGCGAGAAATGGTATTGGAATGAGGGATACGAGGGCGGGGGAGACTTGGCACCAGTCCAACACGAACAGGCCCATCAGCTAATCGTTAGATTGGAATTCTGACGCTGCGAGGAGCCAGTGCATTACTTACTGTCAGAGAGCAACCTGTAATGTCCGGGTTGCACGATCTGCGCTCCGGACGGACATGGTGCACCGTGCTGAGGTCATACTGGAAAATCGTCCAAGTTGTCGTGGCCACGGTGAATGCGATTATGTATCTGTAAAACTCGTCCCACTTGAGAGTGCCATACTGCCAGAATCCTGACAGTGATGTCAATGCTGCAAACAAAGCGATCTACGGAAAAAAGGATGTACCAGCAATCACAGCTCCATCTGAATGAAACACTTCGACATTGCGTCTCTGTAGTCGGGGCGGTCCAGGGTCCATCACCTCTATCACGAGTGAGAGTGGAAGCAGCGAGCGTAGAGCAAGAAATGAGGCAAGGCTAAGCTCATCTATGATTCGCTGACGATCTTATGTAAGCATTTCATATGCCATCGGCAACATAGATCTAGTGGGAAAGGTACCTTGGCGAGAATCTTTTTCGGCTGAATCTTCTTCTCGAACAAGCAGAATCTCTATGCGCCAGCAACGCGTGAAAATGAACGCTGCGCTCATCGAAGCAAAGGACAATGAAAATCGGTCAAACGAATTGAATATCTGAAGGCACTGCTGCTGCATGGAAGAAGTTCCGCACTTGGTCCAGAGCAATTTAATCGGGATAGTAGGAGGATGCATCTGGGACAATCCTCAGCCGGACTCGCTATCAACGGAACATTCCGACGAATCTGCGTCAAGTACTGAGTACAACACTTCCCATTTCAGTGATTCAGGGAGCGATCTATGCTAGCGGACCACTCCGGATTCTTCATGGCCCATGGGATAAGGATATGTATTGCCTGCTGTTGATTTGAATTAATACTCCTGCAATCCTGTGCTTAGAACACCGCGATTTGCTGGCATTATATTGAATAGCCATCAGCCTTACATGTTGCCCTGATTACGGAGTGCCGTGCTAGGCGGAATGGCAAGTTCCGACTGGTTTTAGTACATATATTGTTCTAACACGGTCTTGGCACATCGGGATTTCTGGAGAGATTTCACCGGTTCCCATCAACCTTTTAAATAGGAACTGTTTCGAAGAGTTAAGCTCACAAGTTTAGCGTGATCCTATTGCACTCTCTGCACTATCGTTTCCACCTTTTGTCATGGGCCCTTATGATCTGACTATCGGTAAGTCGTACGTATCTTTGTTAAATGAAAAGTTTACATCGATTTTAAAAATAGGTCTCCTCGTTGTTGGCGTGTTTTGTAGGTCTTTGACTTACAGTTACCTGCCTCCCTCTGCAACAAGTTTTAGTCAACACATATCTATTTGGCCTAGTTACCTTTCAATTTCTAACATATTACACCTCGGGTAAGTCTTTGGCGCAACCTTTGGCTGATGTTGTTGTTAACATTGACAGGATTCAAGGACCCAATATATATTAGGTAAATTGGTCGGTTGATATCTACCAAATCGACGACTGACGAAGTTGTATAAATACAAGAGTCATGGTCGCTGTCTTAGCTTTTACAGACACT
This sequence comes from Amanita pallidorosea, assembly GCA_023014475.1. Lineage (NCBI taxonomy): Eukaryota > Fungi > Basidiomycota > Agaricomycetes > Agaricales > Amanitaceae > Amanita > Amanita pallidorosea. The sequence continues at coordinate 90,295 of JAEBUS010000103.1, read as the reverse complement.
TTCCACAGCATATCGTAAGCGTTTTGTAGCTTCCGATATATATTTTTCTGATCCTCTCGCCATAGTCTTATTTATATGATTTGGGTGTACTGGTAAGTAAGAAAGCTGACATTGACCACCATTCACTGAGCACCTGGCAAGTGTGACGAATTTCACAAATCCTGAAAGGCTGCAGTGTAAGCCGTATATTCGATATAAACCACTTGCTAGTAAAATGTGTCAGTCATCGTGTGGCCTTATCCTCTTACGCCGATAGCGACTGCAGTGACTGCCATCTTGACTCACCTTTTCCTCGGATACCGGTTCGTCTCACCATTAAAACTATTTGCTCGTTGACTCTTGGACAGGATATACTGTCTGACAGGGAGCAGGATTCTCTACGGTTTCATATGCATTTTAGCAGTGGTCGTTTTTATCACTGGCGTCACATCTGGTATCAAGTAAGACCCTCTTTTTCGTGAACCATCGAATGTAGCGTCTGATGAACTCTTCCAGGGCCTGGATGATATACGAGTGCGTTTCGAGGAGCATTTTTCCTCCGGAATTCAATTCTAATGAATGCACAGGTTGATTAAGCTAACCGTCTTGGATAAACTTGTTACGTCTTGGATCTGTCTACAAGTAATTCTTGATTCGTTTATCACCTGTGCGCATGAATCCCTGGCGCTTGCATTGCCATCTGATTGTTATTTAGCCATATTGGTAGCCCGTCTTCTCAGTGCGCGATCGCGTTCCGAGCAAACGAATACCGTGCTACATTACCTTGTACGGGGGGCGGTTCAGACAGGCCTTTTCTGTTCCATTTTTGCATTGGGCGATCTTATCTCCTTCCGTGAGTCTTTCATGCCTGTATCAGAAATACTTACAGTTGCTCTCCGCACAGTTGCAGTGCCGCAAACTAACTTGTTTGGCATGTTCGCTTTTCCAATTGGTCGCATTTATACTAATGTGAGTATCTCCTGTTCCGAATTTCATGTTTGACAATTGCTTTTTGAACAATTAGACTTTGATGGACACCTTGAACATGAGGGAGGCTCTGAGGGGTATTTTAAATCAGCCAAGAGTGGTCAGTTTTGCCTGTTCCGATCCTATTCAGCTCTGACCTTGTAGGATCTAGGAGACCATTCCACTTTTTAACTTGTCGCAGTCACAATCACAGTCTCCACCCCAATCCAAAATTCCGCCTAATAGAACAGACCACATCGGCTCCGTCCAAAGTCAACCCAATTATGTGATTGGGTCAGGGGCACTGAACGATATCAAATCCATGCCATTCAGCACCAGCTTTGTTTCTGGCGACGCAAAACACCAAGGGCCTGAATTTTCTGTCTAATAGTGGGGATCATGTTAAAGGAAGCACTCTCTTTAGCTTCATCGCAATTTTTGTATGAGGAGCAGAAATTGGCCGTGCAATCAACGTGCGCTCGGTAGTCTAGATCTTGCATCCCACGAGTATGTTTTGTCCTAATTGTTGAGTGAAATGATGTGACCTGCCTCGGATGTTTTTCACTTGAATTACGGAGCCGGTCCCATCCCTAGTATACTTATTTAAATGTATCTGAAAGCACGTACATAGTAAATTGACACAACCACATCGACAGATTATTGAAATCTTGCATAGATGCTGACGGATGTGTGTCATTTGCAATACATATGAAGTATGAGATTCTAATCGTCCAGTGACAACCGTCACTGGCCCCCTCTGCGAGGATAAAGTCGACTTCATCTTTTACAAAAGCCAACATATCAGGAGTCTTCAATTTGGGATCCCAGCCAGTCGACAATCTCTCACAGTGCATCGAGAGTTGCATCCAAGAAAGCGGCCGAGATGCTAAGTCATATCTTATTAGTATGATATTTTATTCAAGGGATAAAACTCACTCCAAGAGCTGGATGTACGCCAAAATATTCTATAAACTCTTCTTGAGTGGATTCTGTAGGGTCGGGATTATGACCTTTGCCAATGTCATACAAGGCTTGCGCAACAGCCTTGGACATGTCTTTCCACACAAAATCATCAGTGCGGCCAAAGTAGAGGCCCTACTCTTGCATAGAGCAAACCAACTGAATGTATGTTTTAAAGTACTCGAAATCATGTGAAAAACATTGAAAATACAAACGCTTGTCAGTGTTAACATTAAGATCAGGCGCGCCAGTCAATGCATCCTTAATGCGGTTGGAGGTAATACGCAAAAGGAAATTACCGAGGAGGGATTGAATTTCTTTAGAGTGCTTATTTAATTAGACTTCGGACCAATCTATTGTCGTGACGGACATTGAATATGCTTCCAGAACACAAGAAATGGACATACGATGTCATCTCTAAACCTTCCCCCAACACGAGCCAAATAGTACCGAACTACGTCTATGCCATATTCATCGATTGCCTCGAACGGATCTACGACGTTTCCCAGCGACTTCGACATTTTCTTCTGCTCAACTGTCCAATGCGCGTGGGCCAACAGTCGTCGAGGCAACGGCAACCCTAAAGCGAGGAGCATCGCAGGGAAATATATTGCATGGAAACTGTGCAACATACATGAATTCGATGAAGAGGGATCGACGGATGTAAATACCGAAGAATATCTTTCCCGATCACATGCAGATCGACAGGCCAACCGGTACCTACAGGTAACTGGTCGGCTGCGGCCTTCCATGGGTATCCAAGTCCGGAAAGGTAAACGAGCAACGCGTCAAACCACACGTAGACGGTTTGGTCAGTGTCGGTAGGGACAGGAACTCCCCAAGACAGTCTTGACCGAGGACGAGATATTGAAAGATCCTCGAGAGGTTGTGAGAGGACGTCTATAATGTGGCTTTGGTGATGTGGCGGGAATATGATGCTGCCATTGGCAGCAGTCTTGTAGTGATCTAGCAGAGCCGGCTGTAATTGTGATAGACGGAACATATGATTGGTCTCCTCTTGCCATTCTACGGGTGATCCTGTTTCAAGGGATATCGTTTTCGACGATCCGTTTTCAGATATTTTAAGGACCTGAGCGTCTGTATAGAAGCACTCGTCCGTCACGGAGTACCAGCCTGAATAATTCCCCTTGTAAATTAGACCTCGTGAATCGAGTTTTCGCTGGATTATGGCGCCGTAAGTTGATGGGAAAAGGATGATAGAATGACGAACCCAAACATCCTTTACCGCATTGTGATGACCTTCGCTCGATGTCCGCATAAAACACGTATGACTTATCCGCGCATGCTCAGCCAGTTTCTTAGTCGTGAATTTATTAAGACCAGAATGTCGGGCATAGCAGAATACGAACACACACGGAATCTCGCACTGAGCAGCCTTTCGGTTTTTTGGCAACGCCCTTTGGATTTTCAACCCGTGTTCATCCGTGCCGGCGAGGAAGAGGACGGGTCTTTTGGGATCGATCAAACGTTTAAATCTAGCATGGATATCTGCCACCACAAGAGTGTACAAATGGCCGATGTGGGGTGCTATGGCAAACGTGTCAGTCAAGTCGAGCAAAAGCGCAAATCCAACATAAGTTTTTCTCACCGGCATTTGGATAAAAAATGGGCGTGGTGAGGTAATACGGTTTATCACCTGCGGTTTAATTTAAACTGGAGAGTCTGCGTGGAAGGCTTGTCTTCTAAGTTCGTTGTATCCTGAGCGGGCGAAGAAACGTGGAGGTTAGTGGTGGCTGGTCACAACATGCGTAACACAGCCGTGACGAAGCTTCCAAGACGGGCCCTTGACTTGTAGCCTAGCGCTATTCAGAATTCAGAACGGTCAACGTTCAAGATGTCTGATCTTTTCGCTTACAATGCCGTAGCTGCGCGAACTCAAACTTGCACCTGTCCTTGTCCCTTTCTCAGGCGGTTGATAGCTCTTTGGACGAACGAATGCCACAATGAGCCTCTGCACTTTCGCGTGCAAGTTCCATCTTGGCGCCATGTCCTGGAATGAGCCAATTAGATGAGGAAAAACGTCCCCAAATTCCTCCAACTGACGAGCCATCTTCCAATACCATTTCAACGCTACAGGGTTTCACAAGTACGTATAGGCCATGGATGAAAACTTATGCAAGGAGAAATGCCCGGCGGTTGGAATGAGGAAGTGAAACAGGCAGGCGTCAGAAAATGAGAGTGGAGACGCGACCTTGTCATATAAGAGGAGCGGTTGCATTACTTGCCTGACGCGGAAGTTCTTCAATTTGGTCGATAGCGTGAAGATGTGGCGTCGTAATTGGGTTCTCCAACACCTCTCCGCCCTGCTCGCGCTTTTAGCCTTCTTTGCAACCAATCGACTGTCTCAAGTATCCAATGTAAGCCCGCCTTCCTCCTCTCCAACACGGTGCAGTATCCCTCCTCCCCATTTACGGTGCTTGCCAATCTATTATGCCCAGAGCGCTTGGCCGAGCTGGGCGCGCCGCTCGTTTCACTGTAGAATTGGGCGCATTTACTCCTCCGAATCTGATAGCACTGCAGCCGAAGTCGTGCGGACGCCACCCGAGCAGGGTGTCATGATATACTTTAGTGTACTCTTGTTGGGGCGGCGACTAGTGCGGCGGTGCTCCAGCGACATTTGATGGTCTGGAAGGTATTTAAGCCGCGGTTTATGGCTTCGATGGTCCATGTGATGCTGGGGTGCTGGTGCAAGTGTGCGGTGGGGTGGAGAGAGGGCGAAGATGATGTTCCGCGGCGCCGTCGGTGACCGGTGATATTCGATCCCTTTATGTAGACGAAATAGGAGGGAGGCCGACGCAACATCAGCTCGAGTTGTTATTTCAAACTGCGGGAGGTGTTCGTCAGAAAAAGTCCAATCATTTTAACAAACACCATTTACCTTTATCAGAGACGACGTGGTGGAGAATTTTCGTGCTTTTGGTTCGATCCCGACGGATCTTAAGCCCAGGGCCACGACAAGGGAAGCACGAGGAAAAGGGGCACGGCAACCCCTCCACCATCCCCAGGACGTACCTTTTATATTGAACGAGGCGGGCGACGGGGCGATGGGGCGATGGGGCGACAGGGCGACAGGGCGACGGGGAATCCTAAACGAACCTATTGGAATATGTGGAATACGTCAGCAAATATAAGAAATGAAAGAAAAGAAAAGAAATCAAACGAATTTCCATAACGTCACCCTCCTCCCCCTCCTCCCCCTCCCCGGGCCATCTAACAGACGGCCCGGAGCTCCCCCGCTACAGTTCTTGCCTTGACCCACGCCTTCCTCATTTTGTCCATGATCCCCGCGTTTTTTGTCTTGCGCCGGACCGGCGGCGGACTGGTCAACCTAAAAGGGCAATCAGGCATCTGACAGCCGATTGCCTATGTTAGATATTTATCAGAAAGGTTTATTCGAGCAGAAAGCGCCACACTGACCACCCTGTGTTGCCTGCGGATAGGCGTTTGAGCGTTGCCCGCCACGGGAATCATTCGCGACTGGGCGACTGGCCAATGGGCCTTTGCGAAAAGAGGACGGGGTGGCTCTGCCAGATGGTCATCTTCCAAATAGAGCACTGACTGGGCGACTGGCCAATGGGCCTTTGCGAAAAGAACACGGGGCGGTTCTGCAAGAAAGTTATTTTCTAGTTGGAGCACTGGCGACTGGGCGCCTGGCCAATAGGCCTTTGCGAAAAGGGGACGGAGTGGTTCTGTAAGAAGGTTAGCGGGATCAATGTGTGGGGAATTGGGGACAGGGAGTTGGCGACCAGCGCCAGGGTTAACGGTGGTGGTGTGAATGGTGGTGTGCATGGTGTGCATGATGTGGTAGTAAGGAAAGAAGAAACGCGCGCCGGTGAAGACTATTTCATTGCAGCCGCATGATCGAAGCCCCTAACCGGCGAAAGCGCTCTAGTAGCCGGTCACGCTGTCACGCGGTGATAAACGCAGCTTTACATATAATCGGACACATCATCTGGAACACATTGCCATGAAAGCTACTTGAATAGCTTGAGTCCAAAACCATCGGCTTTTGCATCCCCGATGATAGCGAGAAGCCTATTAATTTCTTCTGAAGTACTTGCCGACGATGTGAGCATGTCTAAGGACTATCTTGGGTCCATACCTCCTGCGTTATTCGATTATCTCCACTGCATCGTACGATTAGCCAGAATGAGCATTAGTTGCCTTGGTCGACAAAGCAATGTCTTGTGGACGCAATCTCTCAATAATGCTATGTGTCGAATCGTTGTACCGTCAGTAAGAATGCTCTGTTTGAATGTTAGCGTATACTTGAATCGGATTGATCCACATACTCTGTCTGTCTGTCTCGATCAGACGCCTGGACGCGACGCTGCCATCAGTTATCAATACTCGTCGGCCTAGATAGACAACTGTGAGCCAGGTCGCGAAAGTAACGCATATACGTGCAATCCAGGATGTGAGCTCGGAGCGGCCGAAATATTCATTGAATGTAGTATGGACTGAGTTGTCTTGGACTGAGCAGGAGACGGCCGTCTCCTCTTCAGATGAAGGCGCGCAGCACATTGTCTTTTGACGCGGTATCCTATAATGATGGTCTTGAGGCATCTGAGGGGAGCGTGGAGGACGGAGGACAGGAGAGCCTCGGCTGCGGCTTTTCACCAACATGAACGCTCATCGTCAGCAACAGCGAGAGCCCAATTTCCAGCCGCGCTCGCTGCCCAGCAACGCCGCCGACCCCGGCAGGCGGCCTCTGTCAGGGCCAGCGCCCGTTGGCCCCACTGCACACATTGACCCAGACCGCGTGCTTCCGCCTCTGGCCACCTCCTCTGACAGTTCCAAGTTCGTTCCCTTCTGGAAGCGCAACCAGCAGCACGTCCCGGCCCCGACATCCCAGCAAATCGTCCAGCAGCAAGCCCCGCAGCCACCAAAAAAGAAATGGCTTACACAGGCAGAAATGGGCATGGTAAGTCCTGCAATCATACCATTGCCCATCCCAACTGGTCGGCCCTCCACTACCACAACAACCACTACTTCAAACACCTCTACCACAACCAATAGCAACTTCGGCACCACGGTGTCTAGCAGTGGAAGCGGTATTACCGCCAGCAGTGTATCTGGTCGTACTTTCAACTATAACTATAATAATTATAACCATCATGTTCATCAGTTCAATCAACCACCGCCGAACAATAAACCTGCACCGTTTGTGCAGTCTGGTGCTCCCGGCCCCGCCTACAAGGCCAACGGATACGTTTATCAGGCAAGGAACCCAATGACAACAGCATGGCAGCATGCGCGTCCACCTGCGATTCACTACGAAGAACGGGGCGTTGTGGAAGAGGAGGACGAAGAGGAGGAATACGCTTCACAAGAGGATGAATTAGAAGAGGGCGGTCCGTCATCCGCTCCACCCAGCCCTCAATACGGCATCCTTGATCTTCCGTCCCGAAACCATCGCAATCTTCAACGGCCTACCTCTGCACCCCATGATTCATCTACGAGGCAACAGGTGAAGCCGAAGAGTAAGAAGATTATTTATCAGGATTCCGGACTGCCCACGCCCCCGTCCGTGCTCGTTCTCCAGACTCCAGCTTCTCGACGGACAGGAGATTATACTCCCGCGTATGCCTATGAATATTCGTTAAAATATGATCGAGATGGACGTATGGAACAGAAGAAAGGTCGTCGGAGGCGTCCTAAATGGGAGGAGGAGACGGAGGATGAAGAAGATAGTGATGAAAGTGAGGAGGAGGAAGAAGAGAGTTCGCCTACTCCAAAGAAAAAGAAATCACGAATGAGGAGCGGAGAGAAGAAGAACGCAAAGAGCAAGACTGCAAAGAAGTCCAAGGTAAAGGGAAAACCAAAGGTAGTGAAACGGTCAGCGAGGAGCCGAAAGTCCAGAGAAGAGGAGGAATCTGAGGAGGAGGAGAGTGAAGAGGAAGAGGAAGAAAGTGAGGAAGAAGAAGAATCCGAAGAGGAGCAGGAGTTAAGGACAAAAACCAAGAAGCGGATGCCAACTTCGCCGAAGCTTGACAAGAAAAAAAATCAGAATATGTCGATGTCTCTTCAGCTCGCAAGCTTGGGTCTAGACAATAATCACGTAAACCATCGAGACAATGATCGTTACCGGCAGCATCGCTTTTCGAGGAGCGACGATATCACGAGGCAGTCGCAGTCCACTTTCTCGCCTTCATCTCGCAATACTCCGGAAAGTATCCCCAGTAAATGGCCTGCTGATTTGCCTCGTTTGCCGAGGACTCCCGGAACACCAGTCGATGCCATGAGCAGTGCTGCTCCCGGTTCTTCTTTCAAGGCCTCCTCCGGAGAGCGGAATGACGGCTACTTTGACTACCAGCCACGTCAACAACAACGACATATGCAAACAAATCCCCATCCTCCACAGGATCCTGGGACGTCATCATTAGCAACGTCCACCACTTCATCCACACCTGTACTCACTTCTTCAACTCCAGCCACTTCATATACATCCATGTCTGAGCAAGGTCGTCAAAGGAAATATGTGAATTTAGATGATCCGCCACCGTCCTCTCTCCGCCGCACTCCATCACCTGCTTACTTGTCTTCCTCGCATTCTCATACCCGTTCACTACCCCATATCGGGGTAAATGTAACATCAGGCATAGTACCAATGTCCTCCACATCCTCGTCGTCGTCAAAAGCATACGAGCAGATTAGGCCGCGTGTTCAGCCACAGAGTTATCAGGCTCAACCCCAACCACCAGAGCCAGTCCGAAGATATACCCAAGGCTCTTCCAGTTTCCAATCTTCTCATGCTTTCTGGCAACAACAGGTGCAGCAACAGCAGCAGCCCTACCCCTCGGTTCAACCGCAACATCGTCCTCTTCCATCAATTAGTGGTCCACCTGTTGGTATCGTAGGAAATAACTACGGAACTGTGAATGGGAATAGGCATATACAATCCTCCGCACCTCCCGCACATGTTCCGGGCCCACAAACACCGAGTACGCCTTCGAGGCGACGCGAACTTCCTCCTCAGCCTGCTCAGGGCCACCAGAGAGCACAGGAGATTCTGAAAGAAGCAAGGGAGAGACAGTCCCAGGGATTCAGCCCACCACCGCCTCGATCTCAGCCAAATTATTACCACCAGCAACAGCAACAGCAACAACAACGGGAACCACAGCCAACCCAACGACCGCCTACAGCTCAGCCTGAAACGTCTCCACCAGCAAACTTTACGCCTCATTTTCAACATCGTCAGGCCTTCCCTCAGCATTCCCTTCCACAACACCAGCATGGAACTAGACTACCGCCTTCTCTCCCGCAACAGTTTACTCAACCAACTCCTGTCGTACAACAATATCATCAACCGCCCATTCAACAGCCACGTTATTCACAGCCGCCGCCACCACACCAACCTCATCCACTTCCACAACCGCCCACCCACCAACAACAGCAACAGCAACAGCAACAACGGCAGCAACAACAGCAACAGCCGCCACAGCGACCACCGACACGTGCTCAGCCACAGCCGCATGTGCAGCAACCTCCAAAGGCACAGCAAAACGTCTACCGATCACCGTCTCTGCCTCTCGAGTCACCTTTGCCTGTTGGTGGACGCGACAAGGTAGCCAATATCCCTCGCATGGGTAAAGCAGCGAATGTCGTTGATGGCACGAGCGGATACGGAAGTAGTGGGAGCATCAGTACCAGTGAGAGCGACGCCGAGAGTTTGCGGAGTCAAAAAGAGAGCGAAACAAGTTTCAATGCCGAGAACGTTGATGTAATTGACGTTCTGGGTGGCGACAGTTTGAGTAACAGGAACGTCGTCAGTGGCGACTCCTTCACCGCAGACGCCGGTTGTACTAGTGACAGAGGAGCAAGAGACTGCACGAGGTCAAAAGAGCGGTTCTCCGAGTACAGTGGTTCCACAGATACAGGTGTTTGATATTCCTGGGATCAGCTTCTCGGATCCCGAAGAAGGCGGTGGGGGACCGAGTATATCCATTTCAGGGCCTAGTGACAACCCGCAAGCGAGACCTCGATCCCAGCCTGTGCCTCAAGTTCAAACGCCCCAACAGCGGGCACGCTCGGCGCCCGCGTTCGCCAACGTGAATGTGAATGTAAACGGCACGGCCGTCCGGCCCAACCAGAAGAGTGGCCTGTCATGCGGCGGGTGTGGAGGATCTATCATAGGCCGCATCGTGAATGCGATGGAGACGCGCTGGCACCCCGAGTGCTTCAGGTGCACGACGTGCAACACGCTGTTGGAGCATGTAAGCTCTTACGAGCACCAAGGCAAGCCGTATTGTCATTTAGACTACCACGAGGTTCGTTGGCCCACCCTGCTCGCCCCATTTTATTATTTTTATACAATGATATTGACGATGTCGCCTGCTTTGGCAGAACTTTGCACCCCGATGCTACCAATGCAAAACGGCGATTATCGAAGAGCGGTTCATCAGCCTTGACGACCCGGCGCTGGGCAAACGGACGTACCACGAACCCCACTTTTTCTGTGCAGAGTGCGGAAATCCGTTCCTCACCCCCTCGAGCTTCGATTTCGAAAGGGACGACAAGCGGAGCGGGGAGCTCGCCCTGTCGGGTGATGGCGAGTTCGAGTCGGATAATGTGGGCTTTACGGTCTACCGCGGCCATCCGTATTGCGAGTCGTGTCATGTCCGACTGCGGCTGCCCAAGTGTAAGCGGTGCAAGAACAGTATCAGGGATGGAGATCGTGCCGTTGAGGCGTTGGGCGGTAAATGGTGTTGGGCATGCTTCACTTGCGAGGTGCGCGACACAACTGCCGCATGCACGACCGTTGCTGACATTTGTCGGCCGACTTTAGAGCTGCCAAAAGCCGTTCGAAGATCCAGCATTCTTTCAACGTGCAGAAAAGCCTTATTGCGAGCCATGTTTCAGTCTCATGCTTCGGAACGAGGTATGAAACTATTGAATTATTAAATGGTGGTGTAGGATACGAGAAACTCTCTTTGGGACGCTATACCTGTAACTGAACTGCATATTAAGATAAGGTGGTTTTGGTTTCGAACAGAAACGAAAACATGAAAGATACTATCAATCTATATTAACGTCCTCCCAAGCGCTATTGAACTGATACTACTAGGCGGAATGAGCCCAACTTCCGTAACAACCGCCGTTATGCATTGTGGAGGTGTAAGGTCGTATAGTGGACTTAACACCTCGAGATTTGGAGTAGACGTAGGTTGTTCTTTATCATCATTCCGGCTCTTTGTAAACTTTGCTGGCGCTGTGGTCATCTTTAGAAAGTAGCCGCAACCAAGTGAAAGGACGCTTACCCAGCTCATTCTTCCCAAAAGCGTCCAGAAGAATAGATTCACTGAATTTGTATGTCTCGCAGCATACAACAACAGGAACGCTGTGATTCTTTGCGATCATAGCCACGAGTGCAGTCCCAGCCCGTGAATAGACAGCCCCATTGGCACAGATGGAATGTGCTCCCAAGAAAACCGTTGTCACCTCTGCCATGACAGAAGCAATAGCAGGAAGAAGCATGTATTTGCAAGGAATGGGGGGATTTGCAGAGGTTAAATGTCTGAGTAGCGCCTTGCCTGAAATGTTGTTACTCTACAGGAGTACGACTCTATTGGCGCGTACTCACCCTCCTGCAATGGCTGTGAATCGATGACGACGACAGAAAATCTTTTCCCTTCCTCGTATGCCTTCAATAGCACCTTCTGAACAACGGAAGATCTAAACATCCCTTCAATGAGGGCACGAATAAGCTGAAGGCGTGACTCACTTGGCGTATGTTAAAATGACGTCGCCGTCCTTGATTTTTTGTCCGGCAAGTTCTTCGATAATTTCATCTGCCAGGATGATCCGGTCGCGTATGTAGTTGTCAATATTTTGACATAGCGAATCCTTAGCCTAGATCACAAACATGAGATCAGGTCTTCAGCTCAATCAAGTCACTCACATCCTGTTCAACCATATCGATGTCCGTATTACTGATCTCTAATTTGAGTTGCCGGATGGCATTCCCCATAGATACCGACATGGGTCGCGCGGAAACGAGATACGATATTTGAGGCGATAAATGAGTCATGAGATGTCTAGATAAAGTGCTATATTCGGGTGTCGTGTAATCTTGAATCACCTGTTACAATCTACACCATCAACAATCAGGAAAGGATACGAGAAAAGGCGCATACAGTCTTGAATGCCGTTAGAGTGGCAATACAACGGGCGTTTGCACCACAGATTTTGAATTCGGAAAACAAGAGTGCAACGCGTACGATGGCGGGATGGACGTCGCCCTTGACACCCTGGCCGAGGATCTTTGGCAGACCAAAGTGAGAGAATATCTTGAGCCCGCGGGATTTACCCGCTGCATCTTCTGCCTGTTGAGAAGCTTGCTTGGCCGCTGCAGATCCGTCGTGTACGCTTGCTGATTTTTTGTGCTGAGCAGCGGGAGCACCTCTCCCTGCTTTCTGCGGGGTGGATGGTGCTGGATCGCCCTGCGTGCCTTTCGCAGGTGATCCTGAGGCGCCCGGTTTCTGCTGTTTCTGTAGTAGCTTGGCTGCTCGTTGTCTCTCCTGGAGCTCGCGTCGCTCTGCCTTTGTCATTTGCTTCTGGCTGACATTCTTCTGGGTTTCTGGCTGCTGTTGCTCTAATGGTGGATCTGTGGGAACAGGCATGGTGGTCCAAGGCCAGGTCAAGTAGGTACACACGTGACCTCGGATTAATGGTACATTTTGAGCCGCACAAGACATAAGATCCTGTCCACCATCCTCCTGCCGCTCGCTGTCCCGACTGCCACTTAATCAAGGCTAGCCTTGGCATCTGCCCCTGCCTCAAAGTTCTCCACGAGATCCGGGACTTCGTCATCGTCATCCTCCTCCGTGCTCGGCTTCTGTTGGCCCTGTTGGATGGCCTGGTATGATTCTGCCAGCTTACGCAGTGATGCCAGCGAGTCGGGCCCGAGTTGGTTCAAGATGCCAGGAACGAGCTCTGTGAGCTCCTTGACCTGACCCGCGCCGTAAATTGCAAATGTATTGGCCCCTACAGCGGCGTGTACTATAATAAACGCAAAGCATCAACAAATCAATTCCCAAGTGGGCAAACCAAGACGTTCAGATGGGGACACTTGTTCAGATAAGCTCTATTTAAGATCCCCCCACATACCTTTTGGGGCAGTAAAGTGCAGCACGTTTCCATCCTCTCTGAACATGTTGACTTCCTCAACTCCGGGAATTGGTTGGACATTCATTTTTTTCAGTGCACCTTGTAGTTTCTTGTCGTCTTGTGCAGCGGAAGGTTTCGTTTTCCGCACGATCTTCCTGCGTACGGTGCCCTTTCCGCCTGGTGGCACTGTCAATGCAGGAAAGCATCGCACCAAGGTGGACGCACCAATCCTATTGGCAGCTGCCGCTGCCTGAAGCTTTGCCAACTTTGCTTGATCCATGGTATGAGGATGGGTTTGATGGAGACGCCTGCGGTCAGTCGAGGATGGCAGGCGTTGTCGCACTGCAATTAAGGTTCAGCCAAACAAGTGTATACAACAGATCGTGGTTCAGCCACCGCTGACTAAGCACGCTTTAATCAGATCTGCGATGCTGTCCTTTCATATCAGACAGGCAACGCCTGCAGACGTGGTAAATAACGATACGCCATGCATATCTAGCGCATTTCTTATCCTCTGTCTTTTCAGGATTCCATCCTGCAGCTGATAATCGATCTTGTACGTTCCTTTCGTGCTGCTGGAAACGTCAGCCATAGGGCCACGCCTAATCTGATCTCTGAAAGGCAATTTACGAGAAGGAGCCTGACTCTGTCAAAGCCACACCGGAGCTTGTCAGTCCTCCTGCCTGATACTTTCTAGATCTCGCAGTTGAATCGAGAATATCAGCTAACCAAGAACTTGTTCGACACACCGTACGCTTACGCGTTGCTCGCCTTCTCCGGGTCCGCCGATGCTCCCGGCGAGGCAATAGGCCTCGCTCTCTATTTTTTCAATTACTCGACATGGATTGGCAGGCCAGGACTATACGTACGTTAGGGATATTTTCAATCTCCCCCTGTTTCTTGTCATTGCGTCGAGCCATGAACCCATTTTTTTCATTTAAAGCTTGAAGACCTGTACGTGAAACCAGAGCATAGAGCGAATGGAGTCGGCAAGGCGTTTTTCGGTCATTTAGGGAAAATAGCCCAAGAAAAGGTGAGCTTTGTTCCATTGGCTCTCGGCTGCTAGCCGATTGGCAGTGACTGACATCCGGGAAATGCCCGTCTTACGAGAAGGGGTGTGGCAGGCTTGAGTGGTCAGTCCTCAAGGTAATCGTTTCTGTTTCATCAGGCATGAGGTAGATGTTCACTTTTTGACTTTTACTAATCGCCTTCGCAATCGACCACTTCCGATGCAGTGGAATCAACCATCAATCGATTTTTACGAGAAGCGGCTGGGAGCAAAGATGATGTCCGAGTGGGTAGGCATGAGGTTGGACGAGCGAGGCATTGATACCCTCAAGCAGTTCCTCCCTAATGGGGCTGCAGAGCAATAGGAATAAGGCAATCGATGCGTTACCTTATGCTATACATATAAACTTAACGCCAAGGGTATTTGCCGTACACGGCATCTGTTTTAAGAAGCGAGATTCGTTTCCAATGGATCGAGGAATGGTATCGAGATGAGTTGTGTTACACGATGCAAGTGACAACGGGTTAAATTCCGTCGTAGCTGGCACCGCCTACCTATTCCAAGAGTATTAGATCTTGCAGTGCAGCATGCATAGGGAAGATCGTTCACCTGGCGCAATCTCTTAATAATCGGATCCTCCTTGAGATCGTCTCTTTCTTGCGCGGCGACCTCAATCGAATATGTATGCAGCACGCGCTTGACGTCAGCAAGATGAACCGTCATCTAAGTGAGATAGATCAGTCCAAGGTGAATCTTCTTTAGAACCCGCCCATCATCAGGACAAGACATTGATGACGCTAACGCTCACTTTGGCTTTCCGCATGATCTTGCACTTGGGTCCTATCCACGACTGCGAGAAGATGCCCGGGCCACGAGTCAGACTTATTTGCGAATCCAACGAGGAACAAATGACATGAACGGACCACCAAGATGAACCTTTCCCGTTTCGACTCCTTATCATTCGAAAAGGAAACACGCGCATATGCGTAGGATCCCTTGCTATCATCAAGCTGTTCCGCGAGCTCAGCCAGACCGCCCGTTCCCGTCTTTGTGAGCTGGAGCTTATTCGAAGTGTCGGTTTCGTAGTCCAGAAGCAGCCAGTTCGTTTCAGATTTGTCGTCGCGCACGTCCAAGTAAGCTGGGATGAGGAAGAGGTTGTCAGATTAATTTTGTAAGCATATCGGTGGGCTCAGGGAGCGCTATGCCGTGGCCAGGGCCAGGGTAGTCAATTGCGTCCAGAACGACAAGGTTCCGCCGTGTAGGTTTAGAAGACCGACCTTGGCCAATATCAGGGTCCGAGGTGTCCATCCTAAACTAGCTTACGGCGCACGCAAAGGGAGGCGGCAGCAGCGAAGGTGACCGGTGGTTTGTACGGTCTTGGTACCAAGTTCGGCAATTCGCGGCTGCCATACTGCGCGGAGTCGCGGACTTTGAATCCATCTTATCCTATGAACTGGCTCAGGACCGTCGTCTCAACCTGTCCACGGCACTCGCTGTCGCGCTCGTACTCGACTAAGCTGACCAGGTCGAAGCGTTCAAAGTGGTTTCTCGAGGGCGTGCCGCCTCCAAAGTCTCTTCTGGACGACGACGACGACGAGTCACAGGTTGATCTCACGGAAGACAACGATGTTGTAAACGGGGCACGCGTGGATGCGCCTCCTCCCCACGACAGAAAACCGCCGACGAGCCCGACGCCCTATGAATATAAAATACACCGGGAAACGCTACAGAAGCGCTTCCCAACAGGATGGTCGCCACCCAAAAAATTATCCCGCGAGGCGATGGACGGTCTTCGCCAGCTCCACCGGTTCGACCCAGAAACGTTTACCACGCCCGTTCTCGCGGAGAAATTTAGGGTTAGCCCCGAGGCGGTCAGGCGAATTTTAAAGAGCAAGTGGGAGCCGTCGCGCGAGAAGAGGATCAAGTTGGTTGAGCGGGAGAGAGAATCGCGCTCGGAACGGATTAGGTTAAGCCGGATGAAGGAGCGGTTAGAAGCGCAAGAGGTGGAAGAACTGAAAAGAACCGTCGAGACGCCAGTGGGCAAGAGAAAAACTCGAGATGGCTTGACTCTTAGTTGACGGCAGGAAAGGGCGGTGTACGTCCTTGCGACGCATCTTGTTTCTCCTGACTGTCATCTACACTCACGCCGTGTCAATTTTGCTCTGAGGGGCATCGCGCATCCATGACTTGACATATTAAATTCCGTTCTACAAAAGGAGCATATACGTAGTAAGGGGAGACATGTACTAGTGTATCTAATGATCAAAATCCATGCAACGTACAGTACATATGTTATTATTTAATGGATGATTGGTCTACCTACTTACGTCCCTGGGACAGAGATGAAATACTAATAAAATAAAAAAGTATCCATGAGCCAGTCATCATGCATGAGGAGGGTACTTGGCATAAGAATAAAATTCATGGCGAGTCTGTCCAATGTCTATGGGTCATAGAGGACAATCCAAAGGTTCCAGATTACAATGGGACGGTCGTTCTCTCGTACTTGAGACAGCAAGTGCCTTCTTGTGGTCTACAGTGCAATATATCGTTCCAATTAGGGGTAGGCAGCGGGTTCGCGACTTCTCCGGCTTCATTCACAATCGTATGGCGAAATCCGAGGACAAACATGGCCGCGATGAGTTTGAGTTCAACCTTGGCAAGCCTTGTACCTAAGCAACTGGTCTTTCCTGCACACAGTTCCGGTGCTTTTCAGTAATCGTGACCCTGAAAAAGCTGTGAATTCACAAACCTCCTCCCCAGCCAACATAACCAAAACTTGTGCCCTCGACGTCTGCTCTTCCAGGGTCGAATTTCCAGGGGTCGGGGTATAGCTGTGGATCCAGATGGACGTCGCTGAACGGGTATACGACGTAAGCCCCTGTGGGTATCCTTTTCTTGTCGATATAAAAATCCGGCCCGAGGTTACGCCGCATCGCTGTATGCGGCTGGGCGACCCGAGTCGTCTCTTTAATGATGGCGTCAAGGACCGGGGTTGCTGACTCCCATACGTCGAGGGGTATGGTGGCTAATTGGGCGGATAGCGAAGACGAGGTCGCTGCATTCCTCTGATCGGACCCCAGTAACGACCGTATTTCTTCCGCCGTCTTGTCGCGCCATTCTGGATGGCCGCCGAGAAACGTTATCAGCCAAGACGCTAAAGACCCGGTCAAACTCTATCCTGCATAACGTTTGATATACTCTTACCCGTTGTGCCTGTCGCACGAGCCCCAGCAATGATGAGGCCCATGATGAACTGTGGATCACCGTATTAGCATCCGCTGAGAGGGGAGAGAGGGAGAAACCCCAGCGTACTCCTACAACGACGAGTTTTTCATCCCCTGAATCCAATAGCATCTGAAGCGTATCATTTCGGAAAACGCGGCTCTTCTCTCTATTATTTATAGCGTTGACAACTATTTCGTAAATTTCCTTCGTCGCGAGAAGCTTCTTGATCATAGATGGAAAGGGAAGCCATGGCAAGAGAACCGTCATGGGTGTCGTCCCATTGTCGAGTCTGTCGTACAGAAATTTCAAACGAGCAACTAGAGCAGGGTCATCGGAAATCTCGTGACTAGAAAGACATCGAATCGTGGTCTGAAAAACGAGCTGCGAAGATCGTAACGTAAGGGCACCAATCAATGGGCACGGGTAACTAAATAAAGTTAAATCACCTCATATATTTTATCAAAAGGATCAAAAGTGCCTGCGGCACCCCAGCCTTGCATTTTCATCCGCGTATCTTCCAGTATCAGGGGGACGACTTTTCATAATACGCGTTAATAATCCGGGAACTGGAATAGACGTGGAAAACACGCACGATCACTGAGCGGTGGTGTGCCGCTGGATAGATGCCAGACGTTTATGAATAAGCGCGACACGCTTTGTTTGTAGATCGGAGGTTATTCCCTTGACTATAGGGATCTGAAAAATGGGTCAACACAGAAATCACTGGTACCATGTCGTGTTTACGAACGGCCCCGGAGAGAATTTTGAAACCTTCGGTGAGGTCGAGTCCTTTGGCCGTAAAATACGCATGCCGGGCGCTTTCACCAGAGACGACAATAACCTTGTTCTGGAATGGACATCCGCCAGGTTAACACTGATGCCAAAGAATAGGCACATGAAGGTGCTTACATTTAAAAGGTTGAATTGATAAATACTTTGTCCAGTGGCCTCAAAGCCCCAATTAAGAAAATCATGTCTTGTGCGGAAGAATGGCATAATAGTCAATAACGAGCAGCATGGAAGGTACGTCGGGTCATCAGGTTCTGGCTTTTCGAGGGAAACGAAGAGAAGGATGACGAGGAGAAGGAGTACGGCTGCCGCGAACTGGATCGGGAAACTCGCAGAGAGGAAGGCGGTAGCGGCAGCTTGGATTCCGACGGCGTAAGGCATAAGCGGGAAGAAAAAGGAGTGGATGGTATAGACAGGAACGTCTATGAGGGAGCCGTTATTAAATATTTCAGACTTTGGGGACAAGAATCTATATACATACCACCGCACGGCTGGGGTGCTGCTCCAAAATAGTAATGGCGCATGCCATCAATAAAGTCGGGGGAACTCGAATTCGAAAGGAAGCAAATCAAGCCGTGCCGTAGACGGAACGGTGTTCTTTCCAGCGGACTGAACTGGAAAAGGTGGATCTGAGTGCGGAAAGCATCGTCTTGAGATCCCAGCGTACGGGAGTCCGGCACCGTGAAGGGCACGACTTTGGTATTGAACGGAGCAGCAACTACTGCAACGTGGCTAAGGCTCCCCCTGCTTTGCTTCGATGGTTCGACCAGCAGACGGTATGATCAACGCTCTGATCTAGATTCATTTGCCCGTGCTTGTGTGAGTTCATGGAGAGCCAATGTCAGATCTTCATATTGCCGACAGCCCGCCCCGCTGATGGCCTCTCATCCCGACGTTTTTTTTTCGCATGCAGAATACTTGGCCCGCGTGTCCGCTGCATCTTCCAGAGAGTGACCAATGCCAAGGCTGTACGCACACAAAAGCTTGACCTGTCCCATCTTTGGACATCCGACTCATCAAGTTGCCGAAGCTTGGTTTGATTCATGTCGACCGCATTAACGGACTTGCTGGGGCTGCTTGGAAAGAAGCTTCCACAACAATTATACTGGAGTCACGGTGAAAGTGAGGGTTCAAAGAGTGGTCTGTCGAAAGCCCAACCCGTTTGCTGTGCTCGGCCTCGTGGTGCCATGTATTGAAAGCTACATAGGACCCCGGAGCTGGCCGAGCCATTCGGGCCCTGTGTTCTGGTAATGATGTGCACTAACGTTGTAGTATGATGTTTCTTAATTAGTATTAAGTGCCTAATACCTGTTGAAACAAAGGTTGAAGTGATCGCTCGAACACGACGAAAATCGCAACTCGGTTGCGCCTCCAGCCCTATTCAGGTCCGAGCGGGCGAGAAATTCCAAAAAGCATGCC
Source organism: Amanita pallidorosea (assembly GCA_023014475.1). Taxonomy (NCBI): domain Eukaryota; kingdom Fungi; phylum Basidiomycota; class Agaricomycetes; order Agaricales; family Amanitaceae; genus Amanita; species Amanita pallidorosea. Next base: position 70,815 of record JAEBUS010000103.1, on the reverse strand, counting down.
GCTCATCCCGACCCTGCCACGGGTAGATAAAAATACCATATTTGGGCGCCGAAGTGCCGGGGTTGTAGCCTCTTAAGCTTTAGACACTGGTCGGTTCTGCAGTAGCATAAGAACGGAGAGGAAAATAACAACGGTGCGATGTGAATGAGTCAAAATTAATTTCGGGATGACCATTTACGGTGTAAGCAAGTATCTGGTTTGGGATGTCCCGTAAAATGGAGTATGACTCACACAGTCGCAACCAAATAGAACCTGTAAATCTCTGAGGGCACACAGTGATCGCTTTGGACGAACAGCTTAAGCGGTGTTGCATCAAAAGCTGCGCAGACGTACCTCGTACAAGCTGTGCCTGTCCGCTGACCGACCGCCGACTGAGAAGAAGAGGATAACAATCAAGGAAAAACCCCGGTACATGAACACAGTGGAGCATCAAATTTGAAACGCTCAACAAGGATTCACATTTTCCAGTTTTTTCCTGCCTTGCATAACACATTAGAAATACCGTTTCTTGACTAATGATGTACTAACTTTGGTAGAAAACCTAGTACGCCGTTTAAGAGCAGAACCCACGGGCAAGTGGCCGAACTGAGCGAGTCAGAAATTGCAGGAGTTGCGCCGCCCCGAAACCCCGGCCCATTTCAGGCAAGCAGAGACGAGTTCGGAGAATGTTGAATAGAACAACCTGAAACACAGGCAACGCCTGTGAACATAAGGAGCATCCCTCTGACCGCGTTACCGATCAGGCACTCGTGAATGGTCAAGTAATTGAACATGTTGTCTCTGGGCAGGAAACTGCGTGATCTGTTCGTTGCATGACGCGCCAGGTAGCTCGTGCTTCACAAAAATCCCCGACTCTGGTCCAATTGGGGTAGCTCAAAGCACCAAAGTGTCGAACCGTGGCTATTTGAAAAGCCAATAAGCAGTCTAGAATCGAAGTACCACCTGCGGTCCAACAGGTTGGGTAGAAGCGGAGCTGAAGCACTCATCTGTAATACTAGTTTTATACATACTGTTCTTTGAGTGTGCTGTACGTGTGCTGCCTCTTTGCCATCCTCAGGATCGGGATCCCGTATCATTCTGTCTCTCTTGCTTGGCGCACTACTTGAATGATACCATAACAAAAATTTTGAATGCGCCTTGCCCTGTGGCGGGCGCACGAATTGGAATTGGTCGCTAGACTTGAATTTCATTACATAAAATACCGGAAATCAGCGTTGCGCCCTCTTAGCTCAGTGGTAGAGCGCACCACTCGTACTATGCTCGGCAATGGTGAGGTCAGTCGTTCAATCCGGCTAGAGGGCATCATTTTCCCGCTCACCAGTGGCGTCAAGGCCACGGCACCCCCATGAACCATCCACTAACAAACGAGCGAGCGAGCGATAGAGGTCTGGAGAATGCTGCGCGCATGGTTATTCGTCGCAGCAGGCGTCGACGGGATTCGCGACTATGGACGCCACAGAATCCATGAGACTTGCTGCGGGCAACACTTGGACAACTTGGCGTTACTCGGTTCCCGGCAGCGCCCCTTGCCTCCCGGCGCTCGCATGGGTGGTCCATCATGCGCCAGATATTAAGAATTGATTGCGTCAAGATCTAAGCGGGGGCGACGAACTGGCTCGGTCGAGCGCGTGCGCCGAAAAGGACGGAAGCCAGTCGTCGTACCGTGACGTACGTACATACCAGCACACATGCACACACGCACACTCATCACTTACGGTAGGTTGGGAAGGATGTAAGGATCGCCTTCCCAAAGCTAGAGGGCGGCGAAGCAGAGAGCAAGAATACACAATGAATATATCACCGCACTCGATACGCGCGCCACTGGATATGAGCCCTGCCGTACGTTACACGAGTTGGCCATTTGCCTGTGAAACCGCACCCGAGTCCATGTAAAATGCTTATGACAATTTACATTCATCATGCCCAACTGCGGAGTCCACGGCAGCGGCCCGGGACAGGACTACAGGACAGGTTGCCAGTGCCACCATCATCATCGATCAATGAATCGCAGGGTAGAGCCCCCGGATCACACAGGAGCTCTCCGGAAAAGTCGGACAAGCTCAGGAAAAAGCAATACATACTGCGCCTCGTCATGAAACAAACACCTTGCGCAACGCCGAAAACTCGCACTTGGCCCCCGTCTTGGGACACGTCACCATCCCCTCATGCCTCGCCGCCATCTCCTCCAGCGCCTCTCGCGAATACACCTGGCCATTGGGAAACACCATGGGCATGTTATCCTCGTCCATAATCTTGCCACTGATCCGAACCACAATCGTCGAGTTCGCATGGTGGCTCTGCGGCACGTCCCATGCGAGCCGGCCCAGCCCGCGACGCGCCCCCGTTCCCTTGGCGTCGCTGTCGCACACGGGGCAGTCGACGTTGGCCGTCGACCGGTCAAAACATGCGGAGAGCTTGAGCGCCGCGAGCCCCCCGTACAACGCGAGGTGCAGCAGTGGCTCGGTAGGAAGCGTGTTGAGGGTGTAGGCCGTGAGCCGGAACGAGTGCACGAGGTTGGTCCAGCGCGAAGGGTCGTATAGCCGCTGTCGTAAGGCCCGTCGTAAGCCCCCCACCCAAATCATATAACGCGGGATATTAGGCAAAGTGGAAGCTGGACGTACCTTGTAGGGGGCACAGGTCGTGCTGGGGCTGAACGCGATCAAAGTGTTAGCATGCAGAATATCGCTTAGGTGTGTCTCCTGCCACGGCACGAGATGTTTCTTGGCGTATGAAATGGCCTCCATGGATCGGCGTGCCCGTGCGAGCTCAATGTACTCTTGCAGTCGTAGTTCAAATTCGAGCGTGCTCTGCGGAGTGGGTAATAAACGATACAGCAACAGAGAAGAGGGTGGGATTCGCACCTTGATCTTGCGGAGGGAAGCCTTGTTCTCACTGCACCACGCCAGTGCTTCCGCACAGCTGCGACGTGAAAGGGCGTCCTCTATTCTACGTATCTCGGTAAAAAGATCGATATCGACCAGGGTCTATGAACCATGTGAGATGGGGGTTGACATTCGCGAGGCGATGAGAGGGCGTACCTCGATGTTCCTTTCCTTGGCAAGCTGCCTTGCCGTCCGCTCTTTCCCGTGGCGGAGCGACCAGTCGACGAGCCAGCGGTCGAGCCGCGTCTCCGCCCAGCGCGAAAAGTCGGGGCAGGTGGTGACCTGGAAGCTCTCCACGGCAGCGAGGTGTGTGAAGCGCTCCCGCATGACGTCCAGCGTCGGTCGTCCAGCTGTCTCCTGGAGATCCAACAGCTACTGGGTGTTGCAGTCACAATGATGATAAAGTGATGGCGAACGGGAACGTGCCTTGGACTTGAGTGCCTCGACCCGTTCGATGATGGCGTCGACGACTTTGAGCGCCTCGTCCGGGTCTGTTGGTATGGCAGAAGCGGCGGCTTGGATGGCGGCATAGTCCTTTTCGATGTACTTTTGGGACGTCCTGAAAATCTTGCGGTGGTTCTCGTATGGCACCTGAAAACGGTGGCTCGGGCTCGGTTGCGCATGGGTGGGAGATGGAGGCGTACCCGTGCAAAGGGCTGCTCAAGCAGCAGCGTCCCGTCCACGTTGACTTTGTTGCTGGTCATCGCTGCCATCATTACGTAACCCGTCCTCATGCATCCTCGCCTTTATGTTCTGTCAAGCGTCCATCACCCTTTGTTGCCACCCCACCCCCTATAAAAGATCCCATGCATGGGTAAAAAAACCATGGATTTACTGGCAAACCTCGTCTCGCAAAACATCTTCATCAGAGTGCACCGTAAACTCGTTGTACACGATACGCAAGTTTTTTCTTTTTCCTTCCTTTGACTCTTATCACTAATCGACAGCTTGGAGTAGTGTATACGTACGGGGCTCGTTGAAAATACACATGCCCCTCAACCTCGTCGTGGCATACACGCAAGAGGACCTGGAGGTGATCAAGACATTCGTTACGCTCAAAAGCGTGTCTGTACAGTACAAGATGAAGCAGGGTGCGGACGTGGTGCTGTACCAAGGCACGAGCACAAGCAAGGCGACGGCGGACGAGTCGACGTCGCTCGTCCACCTCGGCGAGCCCAAGTACACCGACCTTCTCTCGGACGAGCCCCTTCCGTCCATCTTGGACGTTCATCTCGAGATGCTGCGCTGCATGCACTACGATTTCGATCTGACATGCCCGCTTTCTGTCGGTATGCTTGAAGAATCCTTGTTTGCGGAATTCATGCTCGTGGCGTTTTGTTCGAGACAAGATTCGCCGTCACATCCTGAGCGGGAATACCTTTATCTAGGACCTCTAATGAAGATTCCTCTGCTGCCGATGGGCACCGGCTACGATAATAATATGCTCATCGCGGCTGCCTAGCCACCGTATCTGCTGCGTTCCGAGCTGGAACACTTGCAGAGATATTTGGAGGAATGCAAGGAGCTCGAGCCGTTTCTCGCGGACGGGGAATGGACAGACCTTCCCAAGCACATACAGTTTGAACTCGTTTTATGACATGTCATTACATACTCGTACGACTCGCTCTCCATGATTTCAACTCGCGAAGGGCGGTGACGATCATGGGTATCATGGCACTGGCGAAAAGGGGTGTATAGACAGCATACTTGTGTTCTGCGGGAAAGTACAGCAAGGGGAGCATGCCGGGATTGAAATAGGCGCGTGAAGCGAGGGTCAGTGCTCGAGCCGAGTGTTGTAGAGTATCTTTGAGCGAGACGTTTTGCATCTAGGCGTGTGCAGGCTAAGCCGCTGAGGCGACATGGTGAGAGACAACAACAGACCTCGTCCAGTTCGTCTAGCGCATTGACGACGTCGTCCCTGACGTCTTTACCGACGGGCATGTTTTGGATCTCGTCGACGAGGTTGACGATGCTCCGCAGCGTGTCTTTTGCGCGCTCCGCGTTTTCGAGAGCTCGACGACGCATCAAGGTGTTTAGTTGCCAATCTGTGAGTACGCCGGTGTCGAATGGCGAACGTGCCGTGTTGGGAGGCAGGTTTGGTACGCCAAGGAGAGAGAGCAGCTGGGCGGCGAAGGATCTGAAAACGGGATCAAGATCAGATAGGGATAGCTCAGGTGATGCGGAAGGTGTGTTGTAGAGAAAGATGGAGCCCCATTGGGGTAGGCGGAAGGCGTTGGAGGAGGAGAGGAAGCCATCGGGGTTGAGGATACGGAGGGGTGAAGAAGGAACGAAGAGTACGAAATGAAGAACGGGGTCGTTTGAGGCGCTGGACGAGAGGGACCACTCTTCCGAGTTGATAAATACGGTGAGCTGTTCGTGGGTGAGGAACAGGGTTTGGTTTGGGAGTTGGGCGGGTTTGAAGGCGAGCGGGGCGTAAAATTGGACTTGGCTTTCGATGGTAAAGTTGTGCAGCGGTGCAAGCTGGGTGAGAATGGGTGTAATGTAGCGGTTGATGGCTTGGGAGATGTGCCAGCGCAGGATGGGGCGACCAGCGCCTGCGTCTTGGTTGAGGAGACTAAAGGCGAGTCTGTAGGTGGGGGAGTAGTGGGCGACGCGGAGGTCTGAAAGGGAATGAGAAGGAGAATGGGCACGGACACGGGCAGCAGGGAGGGCGAGGCGGGGGATGGTTGTGGTGTGCCACCAGAGAGGGAGGGCGAGCAGGACGGTGGCGAGAAAGGCGACTACAATCATGGTTGAATACAAATACACTGACTTGAATACATTGAATACATTGACTACATTTGTTACATTGACTAGACTACATTACATTCGTTACATTGACTAAGGCTACATTCATTACATTCATTACATTGACTAGACTAGACTACATTCATTAGATTTATTGACCATTACATTCATTACATTCATTGACTACTACATTCATTATACACCACCACCCGCCCTGGCACCACAATGTCCCTCGACGCCCGTCGCAGAGACCCCCGCCCTCGCCGCCATGTCCCGCCCCGTCCCATCGTCTTTGCCCGCGACGACTATCCTAACGTCTACCGCCCTCGCCCAGACATCATGCTCGCATCCCGCATGTCTGACCGTCAGCGCCCCTTTCGTAAATTCGTGTGACAGCTATCGTCCGCCAGAACGTCCCTCCTACGACTCCTACAGGCCCTCTTACGAACCCTCTAGACACTACTCCCCAAGAGAGCCCCTCAGCCCTCTCAATGGGCCCTCCAGATCACGCTATGATCGCAGGCCCTCAAGTTCTCTCTCTCGTTCCCGTCGCCGTTATCGTCCACCAACCTCAAGTCGCAGTCCCAGCCGCCCTCGCAGTCGTGGTCGTCCTTCTTCTCGTTCCCGCTCGCCCACCCGCCGCCACCGCCGCTCCTCCTCCCGTCGCCGCTCCCGCAGTCCCAGCCGCTCGTCGCGAGGCCGCTATCGACGCGACTCTCGATCTCGATCTCTGTCACGGTCCTCCATCGCCTCTTCCCGCATTTCCGTCCAAGAACAGGAGCACCCCAAAACTCCACCCCCTCCCCCGGAACCTGCTCAGGACATGATCCGTCTGGATCACCAACCCCCGCCACAGCTCCTAAGTTCCTGCCTTTACTCATCCTTTGCTGGAGGAACTATGCGTCGCCCACCAATCCTTGAAACTCTCCAGTCTCTACACGAATCAGAAAAACCACCATCACCGGTGGCACAGGGGCCAGAGCCTCCAGCTCCTCGCCAATTTGATATCGAAATCTTTCCTCAGGCTCAAGAGGCCGCCGCACCTCCTTCCATGACTCGTTTGACGCCAGATACAACTCCACCTCTCGCTCCCTCAGAAGAGTCCATCGAGCTCGTCGAAGCCATCGTCACGGCCGTTACCCCGGAACAAGACGCCTCTCCTGAACAGGATGTCCTCTCTGAGCAAAGTTCCTTCCGTAGGGTCCTCTCTCCTCCCGTTGTTGTCCAGAGTCCAGTCGAGATGATGGAAAAAGCCCCTGCTCTACCGCCTCCAGAGGAAGAATCCCAGCCTGCCGTCCAGGAGCAAATCACACCTCAAGACATTCCTTCTCTGTCCGATGCAACTTCCCCAAAGAAGCTCTGCGCATCGTTGTCATGACACGACTCTTGTGCGACCGGCAGACTCGCGGAGAGAGGATAAGCCCCGTTCTCCTCGCCAACCGCTCCATCGCACAGCCCCTAGAACGCGCCAATCTACCACTATTGAGCAGCTCATCAATGAGGTGTGCGATGGCCCACGGCACAAAGAGCGTGTTTCATCCTTTGCAGATTTAAGAGCACTTTGGAGCGCCAGTTTGAGCAGCGGAAGCGGCACGCCTCGCCAAATCAAGCGGCTCAAAAAGAGTATCTTGCTCTGCACGAGAAGTGGGTACAGCACTGCGCGCGTGCTCGACGAGCAGTCCGCGCCCTCTGTCCGAGACAGAGACGGTCCAGCCCCGGGGCGGACGAACGCGCCGGTCGGCAGCGACCCTGGGGGACGCCGTCCGCTCCGACCTCGAGATGGAGCAGATCATCGCGAGTCTCGGCAACGACGAGGCCACGGATCCTGCACACCTCTCTATGCGGAACCTGGCGACGATCCGGACATGGTCTCCGTCACGCGCGGGCAGATCGAGTACGTGTACGACGACAGCAACCACCAAGTGGCGGACGCGAGCGCCTATTACGGGCCCCGCACAGGCATCCACGACTGGACCGAGGATGAGAAGCGCGTGTTCCTGGACAAGTTTGCAGAGCACCCGAAACAGTTTGGCGCCATTGCCGAGTTTTTGCCTAATAAATCCCAGGCGCAGTGTGTTGCATTCTATTACCTCCACAAGAAGAAGATGATCGATTTTCGAAAGGTGGTGTCGCAGTATGCGCCAAATAAGCGCCGGAGGAGGGGGACGGGAAAGAAGAAGGGGATCATTGCCGATATTCAGCAGCACGATGCAGAGGTCAGTAGCAATGGTGCTGGTGCTGGTGCTGGCACTAGTGCTAGTGGGAGTGGGAGTGGGAGTGGGAGTGGTGCTCATGCGAGTGGTGCCGCTGGTTTTGTCGATTTGCTGACGGTGCCGAGCCGCGCGTCCAAAAGCAGAAAAGCAGCGGCCCAGGCGGAGAATGGGAAGAGGACCGCGATTAACCCAAGACGGCTTGCTGTGCAGCAGCAGGAGAGCACGCCTAGGTCGACGCCGACGCCCGAGCCAGAGGTGCCGACACCTACGACATCAACGGCGTCAAGGAGCAACAATAGGCGTCGCCGAGGAGGACAGTCTTCCCAGAACGGAACCAAGGAAGGCGAAGAGGATCCAGTTGTGCGTTTGTTTTCCGTCATGTTTTTTGTTGGATGGATGCTGACTGACGAGTGGATAGGACGCCGATCCGAGGCCTACAAAACGCGCAAAACGATCACGTAAGGCGACCAAATCTGCCATCAGTGCCAGTGTTACCGCCGCCGCCGTTGCGGAAGAGCCGTCTATGACGGATGCCAGCGAGGGCAAGAACCAAGACAGGCCGCCAGAGGCGTCCACTACCCATTCAACTTCCGGTTCTAATTCGAAAAGGAAGAGCAGCCAGGCGTCGGCTACTTCCCAATGGACCGACGCGGACAAAAGTACGAGATTGCCTTTTTGCCTTTTTGCTTTCGGCCAACATATTTATATATGAATAGGTCTATTTTCGAGCTTAGTAGCGCAGCACGGGGACGATTTTAAACGGATAGCTGCCTCCATGCCAAACAAGGTGTGTAGCCTGCCCGTAACCATGCGGCGTGTCTGATTTGTTGAGACAGACAACGGCGCAAGTGACTCAGTTTTACACGAACCACCATCAACACCAGCAGCACACTGATATCGATGCCGAGCGTCGAGAGGATAGCGCTTTTCCTTGGAAAAACGGGCCGGTTCCAATTCCGATTCCAGGATCCTCCATCGCCAGGTACTCCACCTCCAGAACCTTTCGGCTCAATCGCCGGTCATGGTCTTCTTCATCGACACCGACTATGACGCCAACGGTTGAGCAACAGCAGCCTAGTAGCAGTAGTGGGGGTGGCGGTGGCAGTGAAACTGTGGGTGTCACGGATTTGGATGTGGAAGCGCTCAATTCGATTGTGCCCCTGTCCAAAGTCAAGAACGGCAAAACCTCGAGCCGGAGTCGACGTTCGGGGTCTTCTGCGTCGGCGCAGACAGTGGAGCAGCAGCAGCAACAACAACAGCCGACTGGTGCTGGTGCTGGTGGCGATGGAGAGGAAAGGCCAAAGTTATCCACAGACGCGCCCAACAAAGAGGACGGACAGCCGACGAGCATGAGCGCTTTTGGGAGACTAGCAGAGAACCAGCGACCGATGTACCCCATCCCATCAGAGGGGTGGCTCAGGCCCGCTCCGTCCTCGGCCTCAGCGTCCTCCCGCTTCGAGAGACTATTGCGGTACGCCGAAGAGGTCCGGCCTTCGTCGTCCCCTTTCGAGAGGTCACTGCGGTACGCTGAGGAGGCGAAACGCAAGTCGATGCTGCTGCGGCAGATCCCTGCAACGTGGCAGAACGCGAATGCGCCCCGGCGATTGTCGTCCTCGTTTGGGCGGTACCTGTTGGGGTCTGCGCCCTCCCCCTCGGACGAGGATGGGGCGTCGGTGAGGATAAGTGCGGCACTGGATGGGCCGGCGCGCGCGGCGTGGCCGTCATCGAGTGAGAGGGAGAGGGAGAGGGAAGCACCGATGTCTGATGTGAGGTCGCGGCCCGACGGGGTGCAGGACAGCCCTCCGACGACGGCGATGGAGCAAGTCAGAATGAGCAAGCCGCCACTACCACCAGTAGAATGCCCGATGCCACCCTCTCCCTCTCCCTCTCCTTCCCCTGCCTCGCCTCCACCACCTCCACCATCACCGTCGGTGATATCGTCGAGGAGACGGTTGTTGTCGGTCGCAGCGCTGACGGGGGCTGACGAGCCTGTTTATCCACCACCAAATGGGACTGCCTCCGCTACGACTGTCCCGACTTCCCGGTTTTATTCGTGACGACTCCTTTCATCTTCTCTGTCTCATTTTCTCATCTGCTGAGCATCTCTGATATCCGCGCAAGAACCTTTTTTTTTTCTTCCTTTCTTACATGAGATGACTACGGTGTTATATTAACCTCTTTTATTTTTTCTCTACTTAGTATCTCCGAGTCGTCGATTGCAATAGTAGTGACGTAGTTATGTGGAAGGAAGATAAAACAGATAGTAGGGGCTCGCCCAATAAGAATTCGCCCGCCTCGGTTTCCAATGTAAACATGGATGCAAACGACATCGGTAGGAATCCAAAGCACCGGGACGATCAAAAAATCGTCCTACTGAATTACCCGGCAGCTAGATCATCCTAAGACGGCAGTCACCACTGTTTTTTCATAGGACCCTGTTCAAGTGTGGTATATGGGACATGGGTCACATGCATCCCATAACGTGACGGTACCGCCTCCTCGGACCCAGAGTCCGGAGAGAAGGCTGATGGAATGACACGTGCAGAGTGTTCCTTGGAACAAGGGGAGGATGCCTTGAGGTTCGGGACATCCCACACAGTTGAAGCACGCCCCCAAGCGCAGCAGGGAACCGAGTAAAATCAAGATAATACCAGAAAAGTGCTCCACGCGCAAATCTCGAGAGTGTCGATGGGGCACGATGAATCCCCGTTCCATAACACCACTTCCTCCCATGGGGTTCCTTTTGCGATCAAAGCACCGTCATCTGAGATTGCGCGATGCCAAAGAGTTCCCCGTTCTTATTGTAGTACTTCTCGTCGTCAAGGTAGCCATCGCGCAACATGAAATCCCTCTCTGAACCGTGGTCCGGCTTAACAATGATTCTTCCAATAGCTGCGCCACCTTCACTTGACACATAAGTCAGCTAGTTCCCGCTCGGAGAGGAATGGGATCCTACTCTACCATCACAGCCACCAATGGGCGCGTCCGTCGTCGCATAACGAACTGTGCCTTTTGATGATAGTGACGATAGAGAAGTCCGCTGAAATTGTGATCATGGCATCCTTGACGGATTTGACAGGTGTAACGGCTTGCGTCCGACAGCTCTGATTCTTGTCCTGTCCGATAAGCTAGCTGGGAGCTGTTCACAGAGAACTCAACCTGCGGCATATCGTCACCAACAGTTGCACTGGCGATCAAAGGAATCCAGTGCTCCGGCAAACCTTCTAGTTCACAATATGTATCCTTTTTGTAGAAAAGGCTTCCGTTGGTGTGAAGGGAGTGCAGAATAATGTGCGTGAAGTGCTGATTGTTCAACAATTGGATAACACCTGGGTATGAAGCGCCAGGTCATAGAGGATATCACGTATGCCAGCAGAAGTTCTGCGCGATGTGTGAGCTCCTGAGCAGGCACGTGCAGTAACGTATTACTTTACCAGAAGCTTCAAGCGAGGAGACGTCAACATCACCGAGAGCCGAGTCCATGTGGATATCCTTTCACCTGATATCGTTTGCCGCAAGCCTCGTCATCGTTCTCCATGAAACGCTCGGGAGTGCCAAGATCCAAGCTCGCGATGTTGTGCCGCGTTCATAGCGCGTATAGCAATTCGACTTTCAGAATCTTTGCATGATTGTCACGGTGTCTGTGACGTTTCTCCACAGCCGCAAAGTGAGATGACAGGTTGCAAGTTAGATTGATTCTCGAAAGGGGATGCGGAGGTGCAGAGAACGATGTTGGACTTGTCGAACCAGGCCACCACTGGATTCGCCCAGAGATAGACGAAAGCTCGAATTCCCTCCCCTGAAGGGCCCGCGTGCCAGCCATTCCGCGTATGATCCACTTCCGAAGCACTGCGCACCTTTTACTAAATAATAGACTAGGTGTCTTTGACAAGAACGGGGAATTGGCAACTTTGTCAAAGGGTTATGAATTCAATCGTTCGGAAGACCCTTGTTGACCGGGTTCTTCTTCAGCACCTGCCAGACAAAGTTAGCGCGTGGCTGCGTATAGAGCACGTTAGCGCTTAGCGCTTAGCAAGCAAATCAGTCGTTTTCATCAATGACGCTCGTTCGTGGCCAATGGAAGTTTTCCTCCCCAACAAAGGCGAGGCCGCCCCACGAGGCGTTCTCCATTTAAGTAAGTCTCGGACATCATGCATCATTTTTCATATCTTTTCATCCTCCCCCTCCTTCGTCCAGGTCATCATGGTGAAAAACTGCCCAAATGTTTTATCAGATGGAACATGCGCAGATCCAAACTGCGGATACGAACATAATATCTTGGTCTGCGAGCCATGTAACTATATTGCTCGCAGTGTAGGAGAGTATAATTCGCACATCAACTCCCGTCGACATCGGAATCGAATGGCTGGCTTAAACGTGGTCTTGTTTTGTCCTATCTGCGAGACTAATGTCGACGGTTCGAATTGGAGCCAACATATCCTAGGCCGCAAACACATACAGCAAGCCACTGCTGCGGGGGCCAATCCGGATGTCCAGCCTCAGGAAGGCGAAACGACCGGTTCCCAAAGGTACTGTACGGCGTGTAAAATTTCCATCCAGCACGCTTTTTGGCAAAGGCACATCCAAGGAGTCAGTCATCGCCGTCGGGAGCAATATTCAGCTTACAGGTCGGCTTTGGATGAAGCTGAACGGGACAAAAACGGCATCATAGTCGACGGGAGCCTCAACTTTGACATTGTTGAGCCGAATCAGTCAGCTGCCGGTGGCGCAGTGCGTCCTGTCATTCTCAAAACTACCACTCCAAACCTTCGAGTGAAGCTCGTCTCTTTGAGTTTGGTGTCCTCACGGGCCAGTACCGCTGTCTCGTAAGTCTTTCCTATGGCGTACGGCTTTTCTCTGACGACATGAGCGCAGGTTTACTGTCGTTCCGGAAGGCAGCAATCGTGACATCAGTCCCAGATCAAGCGTCAAGCTCATCGCCACTTTGAGTCAGACGCATATCGGCCGCTACGAGGACCGACTCGAAATGACATTCGAAGATGTTCGATTGAAAAAGAAGTTTTTGATTTCTCGCCCCGTTCGAGCTATTGTCGGTAACAGAGCCGACCACGAACGGTTGCGTGCTTCAGCGCCGTATGTTCCTCGATCCCGCGCGGCGCGAAAGCCCGAGAAAGCCATCGTCGAGGGCGAAAGGCCCCCTTCGCTGAAGGCGATACCTTACATAGACAATCTGCCCAAGGCAACAATCCCAGCACAACTGTTGCAGGCGATCTCAGAGGGATCGACGGAGGATATCGCTGCACGCATCAGAAGAACGCATCTTCCCCGCAAACTCGATTCCAACTCCTTCGCGAGGCACTTCAGACCTCTTCTCTGGATCGAAGAACACAAAACTGAGTAAGTGACACTTTGTGTCGAGACTTTCTGGTATATTTTGACACCAGTTTAGGCAAGACTTGGAAAGATACGACATGCCGAACGCGAAACTGAATAAGCACAATATGTACTTTTTGTGAGTTGCTATGACTAAATGCAATAGGATAAGAATTTTCATATATTCACAGCGTCGACGTTCCAGGATTGGCTGAAAAAAGGCCGAGCGTCCTCCTAGGTTTGTCTTTCCATATGAAATTGCAATCACTGACGCAACAACAGGCGACCGTATATTGGTGCAGCCACACGGGGGTCCCGAGGGCCATTGGTACGAAGGATATGTGCATATAGTTCGCAAAGCGGAAGTGGGACTGCGGTTCAACCGCTTCTTCAAATGGAGCGCTTCCCAACTGTATCACGTTCGCTTCAAACTCAACAGACTCACTCTAAGGCGTCAACACCATGCACTTGACATGGCCTTTCAAGAGGACCGGGTCCTCTTTCCTACGGTTGAACACGCCGATTCCATTCCTGCGGTAATTACCCGTAGGCTTCGGTATCACAACCGTGATATCACTTCAAACGCGGAACAAACCCAGGCTGTTATTTCGATTGTAAATCTTCCACCTGGCTCTCCAACCTTCGCCATCTTTGGCCCGTATGTCCATTTTCTTGCTCGGTCTTTCGTCGTATGGACTCAAGTTATTTTTTACAGTTTCGGGACAGGCAAAACGAGCACCTTGATTGAAGCGATGCTGCAAGTTCTTGACGCTAATCCTCAGGCACGAATACTAGCTTGTGCACCGAGCAACTCAGCCGCTGACCTTCTCACGACGAAACTTAGCGCCAAGCTGAACAAAGAGCAGTTGTTCAGATTCAATGCGCCATCACGGGACAAAAAATTGGTCTCGGACAAGGTCCTTGAATACTCGTACACTAAAGAGTTGGCTGAAGCAGATGATGCCCAATTTGCGCATCTCCGACCATGGGAAAGACCGACAAGGGTTTGCTTTAGCGTTCCGGCGGTCAGTAGAATCAAGTTATTCAGGGTCGTGGTCTCCACGTGCATTTCTGCGTCATTCGCTGCTGGGATTGGTGTTCCTCGCGGCCACTTCTCGCATATATTCATAGATGAGGCCGGCCAGGCAACAGAACCCGAGGCGATGGTGTCCATCAAGACGATCGCTGACAATTCAACCAACATCGTGCTCGCTGGGGATCCGAAGCAGCTCGGCCCTATTATCCGATCTCCCATTGCACGAGAACTTGGTTTACAGAAAAGCTATCTCGAGCGCTTGATGGAGCGAGATGCATATGATATTGATACATATGCTAGTAAAACGTAAGTTTGAAACTTGATCTGTGCTGATAATGGCTGGAAGCTCAGGTGAACAAACCAGTGTTATAAAGCTTGTCGATAACTACCGGTCTCATCCTTCTATAATGAAATTCCCGAACGAACAGTTCTACCGCGGCGAGCTCGAAGCAAAAGCAAGCCTCGAAAAGATCAACAGATACATTGACTGCCCTCTCCTCCCTACTCGCAAATTCCCTATCATATTCCACGCCGTATTTGGGAAAGACGAAAGGGAGGCGTCGTCTCCATCTTTCTTCAATATTGATGAGGCATTACAAATCAAGGATTATGTTCAGAAATTACGCGCAAACGCGCGATTCCGGACAAGTAAGTATGAGCACAGGCCGACAGACACGACGAGTTGACATGTCTCTTTTTTTCTCTAGCTGAGGATGACATTGGGATTATAGCGCCTTACCATGCGCAATGTCTCAAGATACGATCGGCTCTCAGGAACGTTGCGGACGAAATCAAAGTCGGAAGTGTTGAAGGATTCCAGGGTCAGGTTCGTGCGAGCTAACAATGCCATCTCGAAATGTTATCTGAGCCTCTTTCTACTAAGGAACGACCGGTTATCATGATATCCACTGTGCGGAGTAGTAAAGAGTTTGTTGAGTTTGATCTTCGTCATACCCTCGGCTTCGTGGCCAATCCACGTCGCTTTAACGGTGCGTAAACTTTTTATTTGTTTATGACGTAACTGGCTCACAACTTAAAATGATCAGTTGCCGTTACCCGTGCGCAAGCGTTGTTGATCATTGTAGGAGATCCTCAAGTGTTGTCCCTTGATCCCCTCTGGAGAGCCTTCATGAATTATGTGTATAACAGAGGAGGATGGAAAGGCCCAGTGCCAGATTGGGACACCACCGCAAAGGTCAACACGGAAGGCGGCTACGATCGTGCAGTTCGCGAGCGCGCTCAGCTCAATATGAATGCGTTTACCCTCCGCATGGAAGCGCTGACAATGGAAGGAGTCACTGATGATGATGGTGTTATTGATCAGCCGTGGCGTGATAGAGAATAAGGAAACATTTTTGTAGACTGTGATCTAGACGGAGTCCATATAATTAATCATTTGCTGCAGCCATATTCTTTCATTTTGGTTTACTGCTGCAAAGAAAGAGTTTTGCCGCGAGGCAGCATTATCGTCCGACTGTTCTCGGGGCGACGCATCGAAACTCGACCATCCGGATTGATTAAAGAATGTGATTCTCAGTGTCCTGGAAGAGCAGAAAGAATGATCCTGTATTCAATATATGGAATTTCCAGCATTGTCATCAGTAGTACACGTAGCCAATACATTCTTAGCGCCTGCCTTCCACCATGATAATGTGGTATCCGAAATTCGTCTTTACAAGTGGCGATAGGATAGGCTTGTCGACGGTGGAAGGCGCAAGTGCAAATGCAGCGTCCTGGAACGCGCCAACCATGCTTCCACGTGTCATCCAGCCAAGGCTTCCACCAGCTGAGAGATGGCGCTCCAAGTTCATCGAGAATAAAGAACGAAAGGAAGAGAAAAGTTGACCTTTGGCTTTATCTTCAGAGTATTCTTGTGCGACCTTGTTGAATGCTTGGCCTTCCTAACCGAGGTATGAGTACGAGAAGGGAGATGATAGGAACGTATGCGTACTTGAATCTTCTGCAGTGCTTCTGTAGCTTTAGAATGCTTTTCGCATAGGATGTGCCGGACGTTGACGGCTGTTGCTGCTTTCAAGCCTTTGCCCTAGAGTTGAACGCAAATGAACACCCGCCGTCCTGCACCCCTACAATTGAGCATGCCTTGGACTGCTTATCACCATCTCCCTCGCTCTTGGTTGTCTTCTTGTCTGTGGTCGCGCCCTTCTTGCCCATGGTTCGGTATTGGTAATGATGGAGTTTCCCACGGCTTGGATACCAAATTTCGGTTCAACGTCGGACTTCTGATCTCGCTCTCGGAACACTACAGCAGGGCGTCATGGCAGATAAGATCACTCGTATCGCTATCGTGGACTCGAACAGGTGCAAGCCTAAACGCTGTGCCCAGGAATGTAAGAAGGCACGTTATCTCACCGCTGTGTTGATTATCACTGAATTATCGGCCATCAGTCATGTCCTGTGGTTAGAATGGGCGAGTGTCGGACCAAATGATCCGCGAGCGTGCGATTGACTGGTGCTGTAGGAAAGCTATGTATCGAGGTGAAGCCTACAGACAAAATTGCTTTTATTTCCGAGTTCCTGTGTATCGGATGCGGCATCTGCGTCAAGAAGTGGGTTGACATCAACCCTTCACTTATCCTTGTGCTAATCCATCTCATAGATGTCCATTTGAAGCCATTGCTATCATCAACTTGCCAACCAACCTCGAAAAAGAAGTGACACACAGATATACCGCTAACGCCTTTAAACTCCACCGTCTTCCGACCCCTCGGCCAGGACAAGTGCTGGGTCTCGTGGGAACGAATGGCATTGGCAAGAGCACAGCGCTCAAGGTCCTGGCCGGAAAGCTGAAACCCAATCTCGGACGCTACGATGTAGGTGTCACCCGTTTGAGTAGTTTACCGTAAATGGACCTGTAATTCTTCTAGGACCCGCCAGACTGGCAAGAGATTCTCAAATACTTCCGCGGCTCTGAATTGCAGAACTACTTCACCAAAGTCCTCGAGGATAACTTAAGGGCGCTAATCAAGCCCCAATACGTCGATCACATACCAAAGGCGATCAAGGGCAACATGACTGTTGACGAGATGCTCGATTCCAAGTTGCAGCTCAATAACAAACAGAAAATGTGTGATGATCTGGAGCTTAACCACGTTTTGAAGCGGGAGGTTCACCAATTATCCGGTGGAGAGCTTCAAAGGTTCGCTATTGCCATGTCATGCATTCAAAGGGCCGATGTGTAAGCTTTTTCTGTTTTCCGTCGTGGTTCCTATTGAACGTCCTCCGCGTAGATACATGTTCGACGAACCTTCAAGTTACCTCGACGTCAAGCAGCGCTTGAGAGCAGCCGAAGTTATCCGTTCCATGCTTACACCGGATTGCTATGTAGTTGCCGTCGAACACGATTTGTCGGTCCTGGATTATCTTTCTGATTTTGTCTGCGTTCTGTATGGCAAACCATCCATGTACGGTGTCGTAACCATGCCTTATTCGGTAAGAGAAGGTACGGATTTGATTGATATGGTCTCGTCTTTGAACTAACCAAATTAAGGCATAAACATATTCTTGGATGGCTATATTCCAACTGAAAATCTTCGATTCCGAGAAGATTCATTGTCGTTCAAAATGGTGGAGACTGCGGAAGAATTTGTTGTGGATAAAACGCGGCACTATTCTTATCCCGCCATGACCAAGACCCTTGGCTCCTTCAAACTGACCGTACAGCCCGGTAGCTTTACGGACTCTGAGATTATCGTCATGCTCGGGGAGAATGGCACTGGCAAGACGACGTTTGTCGGTCTACTGGCGGGTGACACGCCCGATGACGAAGTGGACAAGCAGACACTTGCCGTTTCGCTCAAGCCACAGGCGATTTCCCCCAAGTTCCCCGGAACAGTCCGTATGTTATTGATCAAGAGAATCAAGACGGCCTTTTTGCACCCCCAGTTTCAAACAGATGTACTGAAACCGATGAACTTGGATGCGATCATGGATCAAGAGGTACAAACACTGTCAGGAGGAGAGTTGCAGAGAGTCGCCATTGTATTGGCATTAGGGAAGCCTAATGTGTCTGTGTATCTGATAGACGAACCTAGCAGGTGAGGTTTCCGGGTGTATATTGAAGTCAGTGCTACAGCAAACGTCATAGTTTCTTGGACTCGGAACAACGTATTATCGCCAGCAAAGTCATCAAACGGTATCACCATCAAATTCCCTTTTCAGGCATAGTTGACCTCGGCTGATAGATTTATTTTGCACGTTAAAAAAACAGCCTTCGTAATCGAACACGACTTTATCATGGCGACATACCTCGCTGACCGTGTTATCGTGTTCGAGGGCCAGCCTGCCATTGCTGCGACCGCTACACCGTATGTCATCTCGAAAGGCTTAAAACTATAACTCATTCCCCATTTGTGCAGTCCTCAGAACCTGTTGACCGGCATGAATCAGTTCTTAGCCTCACTGGAGATCACATTCCGTCGTGATCCCACAAACTTCCGACCACGCGTGAACAAACTTCACAGCGTAAAGGACAGAGAGCAGAAAAGTGAGGCGGTTGTGTACACTACACTTATGAGCAGTGTTGACATACGTTTTCAGCGGCTGGAAACTATTTCTTCCTGGAAGATTAAGTAACAGTGGACGGATCGTACATCTTTGTATATTCCACGTTTCCATAACCGCAAGAACTTTCCTGGGCCACTACGCCCGTAAACTGAGGCGATATGGCTGAGTCGAGCCATTGTCTCGATGTGAAATCATATAGCGTACTGCTGTCAGAGCTGTTTTGTTGCGTTGCTATCAACTCTGGACGACACAGTAATTCAATTCTAAAGGAGGGAAGCATTAATGTGTGAAGGGATGGAATGTGTAGCCTCCTGAGTGTTGCTGTGTCGCCACCACGGTCGCCACCATTACGGAACACGTGGGAAAAGTTGAACTAGTGATCCGAATTCGGCGTCTTTTGTTAGCTCCTGGCGTCCTGGCGTCCTGGCGTCCACAGCTCCTGTGATCTGCAATTCGTACACGATGCTCATTTAAAGACTTATTTTCCCCAAATGCACCAGTTCGTGGTTATTTTTACGTGGTCATCATATCTGAACGGAATTTTGGTCCCGGCACTCGCCAGTGGGGGTTTTCATCAAGGCAACCGCCATCCGGGTTTAAGGCGTGGTGATTCGTCCAATATTCCGCTTAGTGCCACATCGGGTATATAAACAGAGCTGCACGCGCATCAATAGCTCTTGTCTCCTCACCATGGGTTCATCCTCGTATGCAGAAGCACAGATATGCCACACAGAATTGTCGCATGGTCGACAACAGATATCAGAGCAATGGGCTCAGCTCTTCTCTCTCGTTGACAAATCTGATGAGAGTATGTATGCACTGCGCAAACAGGACTTGGATAACCAATACCACGTGGTGGGTGCTCTCGTTGTGATCACTATCTGACCGGGATTAACAAGTTTGTATTAGGCAATATTTTTTTCTAGCTGCCTTGCCATGGTTGTTGTCGACTCGTACAAGTGGCTTACACACTATGCGACTGATAGCGTCATTGCCCATTGTCTTCTGGCCTCTCTTCCTCCCGATGGCAAATTCATCTCATTTCACATGGCTATGATCATCAACGCGTTGTGGTTCACGTCCTTCGTGTTGACGCTTTCTGCGTTCATAGCGAGTTATGCGTGCTCTTACTATCTCCGGGAGTTCAGGAATCTTCCACAATTCGAAGCCAAACACTTGCTTGCTTTTCGTCAGATGCGCTATAGATTCCTGCGTAAATGGAAAATCTTCGTTATCTGTGACATGATCCATATGATTCTGCCTTCTGCGATGTTGCTTGCTTTCTTTGGGCTGGTCCTACTTTTCCGAACTCTGGATCGTCCTGATTCTTGTATTGTTACCATCGCCTTCAGCGTTGTCATTCTATGTTTCTTGCTCCTAGGGTTATGTCCTTTCCTTTTTTCCATCTTCTCAAGGTGGAATGCACGGGGTATCTCGCCATTTCCCTCTCCGATATCCTGGTCATTGTTTAAATCGGGTTATCACCTCCTTTTTCTCTCATACAGCATTGTGGATCTTTTGATGTGTCGACGGGACAAGGCAATTTGGAAGTCACGCATGAGGTTGTCCTATCCCTTCCGCCAACATAAATCTCTTCGCGATACACTCCAATTAGCGCTAATATCTGGAGATTGGCTAGAGCAAGATTGCTCCAGCTTCCTCGATCCAAGTAATGCAGAGGCAATCGATGTGCTCCTCGCCGATGCCCTAGTGTGGATTGACCAGAGGCCAACGATCGAGAAGAGTCCAAAAATCATAGTCGCAATTTTCCACTGCATCTTGGACTTGGATTTACGCCGCGTCCTCAAAGACGGACTCGGTTCAGATGAGGATCGAGTCGCAAAGGGAGGACTTGCTGCAGTGTTCTATGAGATTGCCAAGGAACAGCAGCAGAACACCCATGATACCCACCTGCTGGCATCGAAGCGTTGGTTAGAGGGGCATGTTAAACATCTGCCCCGGTACCTCCATATAGAATTGGTCCGATATCTCAAATGCATGGAAGCCCTCCGTGACGGATGTTCAACTCCGATCCCTGGCGTTAGCCGCGCAAGCACGTTTGGATCCACTGCAACGGCAGTTTAACACTAGGTGTTTGAAAAGTTTTGTAAACTTGGTTCGGAAATGTGCTTGCCGGTGGATATCAGCCTCCGGATTTGTGTGGGAGGTTTATATGCTTCTTAACTACACATCTATGTAAACTAAACTGAAATAAACAAAGTGATTTGCTGGGGAACACGCTGCCGGCGTTGCAATGTTCGAAAAGGTAGGCTGAAAGGTTTGAGTCACATCAGTCACTGTCGGTTCAATCTCCGACGTGACGCGACTACCAGCTCGTTTTCTCCGCACACTGGGCTAACTGGAACGGCAAGCTTCTAGTTTGGTGACTGAGCGCCGGTCCCAGGATCGGAAAGTTGCCGATCTGAATGAAGCTTTGATCTTGAAAGCAAAGCTGCCCGAAAACTCGGAATTGCGTGCAAACGATGCTGTGAAACGCGCAGAAGTCCCGGAAGACTGATCAAACCGGGCGCTGCAACGTTTGAACGAGTTGCAAGAACAACACAATAAATTCGACGCGCATTTCCGCAGTCAATCGCAAGATCTTTTGTCCCAGACCTTGTTTCTTGAACAAAGAGAGGCTGACGCATCGCATCCTCGTTATCAACTCGCCGAATTATTGTGCGCGGGATCAGCATATTCGTGCCCTGGATCAGACGCGACAGGTACTCGAAGCCGCATCTTTGCGCACAACCCAAGTCGATACAAAATATCAACGTGTTCTCGAAGACGTCCGTCGTCTAGAAACCGATGTTGCAGAGCTTGGCGGTGATATTGTAACCAGGCACGGTTGTTGAATGTGGAAATTCGTGGACTCAGTCCCGGCAGGAAGCTGACGCACTTCGCGCTGCCACCACGGGAAACTTAGGCCAGCTCATCAACTCGTATCATGAGTCAAAAGCTGAAGAGGGTCGCGCGGTTCGCGCACACTCGGAAAAACTCCAGGCCTTGGAAGTCGAGGTACGGTCCCTACGATCCATGCTACGAGAAGCCACACAACGTGTCGACGAGAAAGCCAACTCTCGAAGAGCAGTGACTTCTACGTAAACAAGAGTCGGAGCAGGCTGTGCTCAGACATCAGATCGTGGGGTTACGTGGGCAACTTTCCGGTGCACTTGCAGATGTTGCAGTCGTTCTCAGGGAACTTTCCAATAGGGAGTCGACTTTGGCAATAAAGTCAAAAGAAGCCGCAGTGATGAAGTTGGCCGTCAAGCGGAATTATCTTGCAGAAAATGGCATCGCAGTAGAGGACGATTTGCGATTGGTTTCTAGTGCCGCTTCGAGCGGTGCCGTTTCGCCAGAGGCCTTCTCTGAAATGGAATCAAAACTGGCAGAGCGTACCAGGATGCACGAGGGTGTTCGGCGCGAGCTTGCCCAAGTTCTACGTCGGAAACGGGATGTCGAGGCTCAGGTCAATCAAGGGCCAACTTGAACAGGTTCGGGACGGCGATGCAGATGGGCGTGTTTCTGGGCTTGAGCAAAAGTTGGACGAGACAGAGCGCACTTACAAAAATCGTTTTCATCAATTGGAAGAGGACCACCAACTAGCTGTGCACCATGTGAAGTGAGTATCTCCTTCTGGGCTCTCACTGTGTTCAATCTCTGACATGCACAAGGGGTACCGAGAGAATGATGCGGAGGATGAAAGACGAGCTCACTAGACAGAAGAACCTGAGCTTTCAAATTCAGGTCGAGCTAATTGCAGCTCGGGGTAAGAGCTTGAGGGGTGTCAATGGACGTGCTACTCCGGAAGAGGGTTCCCAACGCGAACAGCTTGTGGAAGCCCAAAGACAAGCGAGGCAAGTCCATGGATAAAATCAGGACTTGCGGCCCCGCCTCGGCGCATTGCAGAAGGAACTAGATCTTCTACAGGCCGCTTTGGTGGACGAGGGTGACAATGGATTGAACCAAGTGGAAGGCTTGCGTCAAGAGATTGAACGGCTTCAATCGTCACTAGAAGTTGCGAGAGGGAGTCAGAGGAGACGACACTGGAGAAGCTTAGCGGCGAAAACACTGCTCTCAGACGAGATAATGAACAGCTCTCGTACAAGATTGGTTTCCTGCTGGACGTGGAAAACCCCTCATTTGGCCAGCATCCATTATCGGACGCGTCAGTCCGTCGACAACGCATATCGAGTTCAGAAAATGGATTAGCATTCGAAAATCTATCAAACGAGCTGCAAGACTGGCAACGCCAACTCGCGAGTTCAATGAGCAACCGACAAGACATGTTCCCCACGATCATAACGATCCCTAATATCACTTCACCTTTTGCTGATCTTATATCTGGATCGCCTCATGGTCCTTTCATCATACTATCATTCCCTATAATTTGCAAAATCTGGAATGATACATTTTTTACACATGCACCACACTCTTAAAGCCCTTGAAAATTGGGAATCTCATAGCTTAATATGTTTTATCCATGCAGTATTTTTCTTAGCAAGATTATATATGAGGGGGTCCAGCTATGAGTTGTTGAGTCCCAAAATTCAAATGCCTGCCAATGTGCAAGACCCTTGTCATGACTGGTCATGCAGCTGGTGGCACATGAAAATGCTGACCCATCCCTGGCCATTGATTGTGCATGAATCCCAGTCACTCTCTATTCAATCAAGTCTCAAACTTTCCACATCTGGCTGATTCTAGTTTTTATACTTTCAATAGCTTAATATACTAGTAATGAACATCATATAACAGTTTCATAGCATACAAATGATTGTTGAGCTCGCTACATATTTTTTTAAAATTTACACATCAAAGGGCTGTGCAAATTATAGGAAACAATGTAACCCCTTGTTGCCTATACAGTAGACATCTGATAATGCATAAGATTTGTGAGGTCCACCTCAGGCACACCCAAATACAGCAAATTTGCATATTGCATAATGCATAAGCCAAACATGACAAATATGCAATATGAGGTAGCTCTGGCTGGGGACCACATTGCTCCACATCCTGGCATTAGTTTATATTTAAGCTGTATATGTACTGGAGTAGGCATTATAGACAAATGTCTAACTCTACTACAGCCCCTCAGGTGGCCACTATTCTCAAACACAAAGCTGTTTGACAAGTCCACTGTCACTGCTTGACCAACCAAAAAAGTAAAACAAGTCCCTGGTGAGCTAAAAGATGCTCCTGTCACATCTGATGTTCTCTGCAAAACGGTCACATCAAAACCTTACCCTTTCAGACTGGATGACAGTCTTTGCTTACATAATTCCCTCCCTGACATGAAACAGGGAGCCATTGTTGAACATTCCAGGACACATCCATCAGGACATCTGATCTTTAATCAGTCAACCTTATCTTGCAAATTGCAGGAGCAATCACAGCTTGATGCATGTGTCCATAGTCACCCAAATGCATTATCTGGGAAAAGGCCTTGAGCTGTTGTAAGACCAGATGTTGAAAGAGCATTGGTGAAATGGTTTCACTACATGGAAAAGACAAGAGGCAAGAATGTGACAGGGCCTATGCTAAAGGAGAAACAGAAGGTTTGAAGAAGCATTTGATGTCCCTGATGATGAGAGACTGTCTGGAGACAGTTGGATCCAATGATTCTGTGCAGCATATAAAATATGTGAGCATCAACATCATGATGAAGCAGGATCTGTAAATCTCAATGCTGTGGAAGTTGAGCATGCTCAATGCCAATGGATCCTTGTGAGACTTACACCTTGTGATCAGTATAATGTTGACAAGACAGCTGTTTACCCCTAGTAAGTGTCTAACTGCATTCCTGATTCATATTACTGGCACTAATCTTGTCCTCAGTGCAACCCCTGACTGTGGTCTAGCAGCAGATGGGTGGAAAGAAAAAAGAAAAGTTTTGCATAACAATAGCTGTTGCTTGCAATGCTGAGGTGTTGAAACTCTGATAGTTATTATAATAGTTACATTAGATTAGTTACATTCAATAACTAATGTAATGAACATCTTATCTAATAAGAATAACTATTAACTAAGTGTTTCATATTTAATCATAATAGCTTACATAACAAAACCACAAACATGTCACACTGATGTGACAAATAGTGTGACAATGTGACCTAATGATGTCACATGTCACATGTGTGACATGACTCATAGTGATTCATATAGAACATTATGATGTCATATAGAATGTTATGGAATATCTATTAATAGGAATGACTCATATATGAGTCATATAGAAGGATATGATGTCATAAAGAACATCTTAGAAGGAATATTAATAGACAAAGACTCAGAATGACTCATTAATGGTACCAGTATTATGTAATAGGTAGAACCCTAACCTAAGTACAGTGTAATCTACCTATACCTAGCTAAGAATGAAAGTAAATTGAATCCTTACTTAGCTAGTGTACTGCACTGCTCTTCTTGATTCAATACAAGGTTTGCCCTGTAATCAATTTCTCATAAGCATGCATCTGAAGATTTTGAGATGTGATGCATTGCAAACCTGCATGAAAATCTTCTTGATGTAACTGAGCAAATGTTTTAGACAATGTGATGAAAGTAATGGAGTACTCACTCTTCAGGGTTTTGAGCAAGACTTGGGTCTGAAGGGAAGCAGATTGCCTCACTTTTTGAGAAAAAGCATCCTACCCCTAATATCAATGTCTGCTGCCATAACAGCTGGGTACTTTTCAGGGTTGCCAAGAAATTCAGCCTGGGCCTTCATCCACAGCTCCTGAATGTCAGGGAATTGGGAGCGAAGCAGAGTGCTCTGAAACAATGGTAAAGTTTGCTATCTTCTCTATCATCTGTTTTTCATAAAGATTTGGTTGCCATTGCTTAGTGTCTTCAGTGCATGGCATGACAACTCAATATCAATTGCAAGCAAGTGTTGGTCTGTTGTGAATTGTGAAGGGGCAGATGGTTCAAAGGTTGCAGTGATGTGATGTATGTCACTGCAACATCTCAAGGCCTCACCTCCCCTTCATTCTTTGCCCACCTGCTGCTCTCTAGACCCCATCCCCTCCACAGCTACCACCATCCAAAGGCACACTGGAGTCACTAGGTCCCTCCTGTTTCTTTGGCCCCCTTTGTCAGCAAGATTCAGCCAATCCAACAGGTACATATGTCCTCTTCCTTTCAACCATTAGATTAATCCAAGTCATAGCAATAATGATGCTTACTCCACAATTTGATATCTTGAGAGAAGTAGCAGATCTTGTCATGACAACATTCTGATGCTCCTTCTTGGTTACATCTTTGGTGTATGTTTGCACTGCTCAGCCCTATGATCTCTCTCTCTCACATGGAATAGCCATTGTTCTGAGTCCATGGACAGAGTCAGCCACTCTCCCTCAGGCAATACCACTCCTATCAATTTAGACTGTAACTAGATGAGCATCAGCTTGCACAGACAGCAACCTTACTGCTAACCTGCAGACCATTTTTGACTGGGTGTGATCTGTCACAAACATTGTGCATTCTAGAATTGCATCAAGCCTAATTACATATTGTGTACATCCATGTACACATAAGTCCAAATAGTATGAGACAGATCTTAGCACAGGTTGTGTTTGTACATACCACAGAGGGGCAACCAAAGGGAATCATTTTTAGTGATCTCAGTGGTGCTAGTGATGCTTTAGGCATAGAGCAACAATGCAGAGCATGTTAATAATTGGTAGAAAGTACAGGTGAGAGTGATGCACCATCATTCACTGTGATGGTAACAGAAGAGCAAGGTTGGAACTGGAGCACATAATAGGAGACAAAGGGGGTGCAACAACAACAGTGCAGCAAAAGGTGATTAAATGGATGCAAAGAGCAAGCAAATTATCATCATAGCAATCTGATTGAAGCAGCTGTATGCTGCCATAAGGACTATATACAGTACACATCCCAATAATGCATATGGCTGGGACCTGAAAGATCCTATGCAATAAGGACTCCCAGCATCAGTAGCAGCAAAGATTATTGAAAATCCTGCAGTTGTCAACATGGAAACAGCTTATGATGCTGTGGAATGATTATATAACACTTGGGAAACCCTGAAGCTGATGAACCAATCCTCTGGGTCAGGAAACATGGAGAAGGGTTTCAGGTTTAACTGAAACTCAAGGAACTTGGCATCAGGATCAAAAGGAATCAATGCTGTAACCACAGGATGCCTTTCAGACACCCAAAAAGAGGGATATCAGAAAAATGGCAAGTGCTTCCAATGTGGCACTCAGGGACACATATCCAGGGATTGCCCAAACAAAGGGAATGCTCAAACAACACCCTACAAGCTGTCCCCTCCTCAGAATTGTGCAATTAGGACTATAGAGGAAACAACCTCAAACAAATCAACTGCCCAACACTGTTAGGATCACAATCCTAGCCCCTCAATTTCAGTTTTACTCTACAGTCATCTGGGATGACTGCCACAAGTTTTACAACAGGCCAGGGGCCTTATAGGATACAAGGGGACACCAATGGTTGAGTCAGTGCATGGGAGCACTCACCAGAGGATGAGATGATGGTTGGACAAGCCAGCCAACACTATATACAGAAGGACAGCCAGACTAGGAAGGTGGATTGCCACCTTGATGGGATCATACTTGGCATCAGTGCATCAGGAGGATCAGTGGATCAAAGCCATCATGCATCAGACAAGATGCAGGATAGTGTGCATATCTATAAATGATCACAAAGCAATGCATGAAGCATTGAGGCATAGCCCCTTATGGACAGGGATCTAGAGCAATCCAGACAAGGTCTATTAGTGGAGTCATAGCAGCCATGCCCATATGTGCAGCAACTGTGGCAGCACCCAACCATGTGCTCACAAGAACAATAAGAGTGAGTAGGGGAGTGCTGATGGGTCAAGGAGTTGCAAGGGGTCCTCATAGAGTAGTATATAAGTAGGTAACTTGTAGCAGGAGTCTCCCCAGACTTCAGATAGTTTCTCTCTCTCCCCAATCTATCTTGTTCCATCTCCTTTCTACTCTCTGGCCAGCAATGAGGCCCTGTGGACCCCTTAGGGGGATGTAAGGGTTGTGGTTATGGGGTGTGAGCTCATAACAAACACATTAGGGCACTATTGAAAGCACTCCCTGATGAAGAGCATGAAAATACCCTCCAGGAACTTGAAACTGAGGGTTTTTAAGAAGGAGACACCAGAAAGTGGTTGACACCTCCCATAAAATTGAACAGTTAGCACTTGATTCTGTAATCATACAACAAACAGATTTCCATTACTGTGCAAATGAACAATAAACATGCTGAAATATCTGCCCTTATTGACTGTGGAGCAGAAGGAAACTTCATCAATGAATGTGTAGCAAAAGACCTACCAAGAGAAGAATTGAAACAGCCAATTAAAGTCAAAAACACTGATGGAACCATTAATCAAAATGGAATGATCACCCATTGTACTCATCTCACTTATTCCATCAATGGAAGAACATGTGACAACTGGTTATGGATCATGAACCTAGGAGATCAAGAAATAATCTTCAGTATACCCTGGTTGGAATGGCATAATCCTACCATTGATTGGCAAAAGAAAACCCTCCAAATGGATGATGACTCAAAGGATGATAAACCTATCTGGTGCATGGCACTGGATACTCAACAATGGGGTGAAGACAAATATTGGATTAGGGTAAAAACATCTGCATCACAAATGTTTGAACACCAGGCAAAGTGAGACAAAGTGCCAACTGTCCTACCAATCAAATACACCCCTTGGCAGTCCACCTTTGAGAAGAAAGCATCAGAGCACTTTCCATCTTTGCACCCATGGGATCATGCAATTGAACTCAAAACAGGATTCATGCTGAAAGTTAGCAAAATCTACCCATTATCACTGAAGGAACAATCAACCCTTGACAATTGGATCAAGGAACAATTAGACAAGGGATATATTTGACCATCCAAATCACCACAGGCATCACCATTCTTCTTTGTTTCAAAAAAGGAGAGCAGCACACTTAGACCTTGCCAGGATTATCACTATCTTAATGAGTGGACAATTAAGAATGCCTACCCATTACCCTTAGTTTCAGACCTGATGACAAAGCTAGAAGGTGCAAACTATTTCACTAAACTTGACCTGTGCTGGGGTTATAACAATGTTTAAATCAAGGAAGGCAATGAATGGAAAGCTGCATTCATTACAAATTGTGGTCTATATGAACCTATGGTTATGTTCTTTGGCCTTTGCAATTTGCCTTTGATGTTCCAAACCATGATGAATGAATACTTCCAGGACATGATAAATGAAGGATGGCTCATTATCTACATGGATGACATCTTAATTTGTGGAAAAACAAAAGAGGAAATACAGGAACAAACTGAATGGGTCTTGAAGTGCCTACAGGAAAAGGACCTATTCCTGAAACTAGAAAAATGCAAATTCTGCATTCAAGAAGTAGGATTTCTAGGCATGGTCATCACACCTGGTCATATTTGGATGGACCCTGTTAAACTTGCTGGTATCCAAGATTGGCCAACACCTACAACAGTCAAACAAGTTAGATCCTTCCTTGGATTCGGAAATTTCTATTGACATTTTATTTGGCAATTTTGCTGCCATAGCAAAACCATTGACATACCTAACAAAGAAGGGTCTTGTGCATGCCAGATCCCACAAGACCATTCATCCTTCAAATGGATGCCTCCAATAAAGCTACTGGGGCAGTATTGAAACAAGCCAATGCATTTGGGTCCCTCCACCCTTGCAGTTTTATATCACATGCCTTGACACTTCCCGAACAGAACTATCAAATTTACAATTGAGAATTACTTGCAATCATCAAAGGATTACAAGCATGGTGACATCTGCTACACAGATCACCACATCTGATCACAGTCCATTGTGACCACAAGAACCTTTTGTTCTATCAAACTCCACAAAGGTTAACACCTCAACAAGCATGATGGTCCATGATGTTGTCAGAATTTGAAGATTGAACATGTACTGGAAACAAAAATGTTTGAAGCCAACACATTATCCCACCAACCCAACCACATGAAGTACAATGATACTCCAGATGATGTAATCATGCTACCTGATAACAAATTCATTCGCCTCATTGCTACAGATCTTGCCCAGAAAATCTGAGATGCCACATCACTTGATAACTTTGGAAGAACCATTATCAAAGTGATAGAATTACAACACACCCCACCTATTAAATCCAAACTTCAGGATTGGGCATTTGTTGATGGAATCATTCAATAAAATGATAGAGCCTATATCCCAGACCTTGGGACACTCCATACAAATATTATCAAAACAGTTCATGAATTGCCCACTTCTGGACATCCTGGATGCTTGAAAACCCTAGAACTATTACAATGTGACTACTGGTGGCCAGGAATGTACAGACATGTCAAAGAATGGATCACCAGTTGTGCTACATGCCAAAAAATGAAGGTGAACACACACCCTAACACTCTGGCCCTTCTGATCCAAGGTGACTCAACCCTTTCAGCAAGTAATGCTGGATTTTATCACCAATCTTTCTATTTCAGATGGATTGATTTGATTCTGGTCATGGTGGACCATGGTCTTATGAAGGGGGTAATTCTTACTCCTTGCAAGAAAATTGTTGATGCACTAGGGATGGCAGATCTCTACATCTCTGAAATATTTAAATGCTTTGGATTACCTGATGTACTCATCTTGGATTGAGGACCACAGTTCTCAGCCAAGGTCTTCCAAGAGATCAGAAAATTGTTAGGAATCGACCACAGAATGAGCACAGCTTATCATCCCCAGACTGACAGAGAAACAGAACAAGTTAATCAAGAACTAGAAGTGTATCTTCAAATATTTTGTGCAAACAAAGCTCATACTTGGAAACAATTACTCCCAATCACTGAATTTGCTCACAATAATTGTCTCCATGACTCAGTCAAAGCTTCACCATTCCAGCTTATGTATGGAACAAACCCTGTCACATTACCTACTGCTGCACAGAAAATGACTACAGCTACTATGAAAAGCTAGAGAAGAAGCACTTGCTGTGCATGAACTAGCCAGGCAGATGGTTGCTAGGTGAATCAGAGACAAATCAATCAAGTTTGAATCAGGAGATAAAGTCTGGCTTGAAAATAGAAACCTCAATATCCCTTACCAATCTAGGAAACTGGTGCTGAAATGAGAAGGACCCTTTATAATTGAACAAGTATTAGGACCAGTGACATATAAACTCAAGCTTCCAAAACAATGGCATTCACCCAGTCTTTCACACATCACTCCTTATGCCATATAGGGAGACTGAAACGCACAGACCAAATTACACCATGCCACCCCCTGATCTCATAAATGGACAAGAAGAGTTTGAAGTTGAAGCAATTCTTGCACACCAAAAGCATGGAGCAGGCTATCAATATTTGGTTAAATGGAAAGGCTATGGTCCAAATGACAACTCCTGGGAACCTGAACACAATTTGAGTAATGCTGTGGATGTTCTGCAAGCATATAAACTAAGAGGACAATTGTAAAACGCCCATGTCTCACTACTATAACTGCCAGATCCTCAAGCAAAACATCCAATACACAAAGAAATACTGTTCTACTTGAGGATGGTACTCCCAAAAATTATACAAAAGCTTTAAAATCCAAGTCATTGCATTTCCCATCCATCAACATCCAATTCCCATTCAAGAATTGCTCAGATTTATAGACATCATCAGAACTCAATGTCATGACCTGTTCTCAACGGTCAAAATCTCTAAGACATTTTTATTCTTTTTCTTGTATTTTACAATAGCTGTAGCCAAACATCTTAGTCAGGTTGGCGTCTATCTTA
Source organism: Amanita pallidorosea (assembly GCA_023014475.1). Lineage (NCBI taxonomy): Eukaryota > Fungi > Basidiomycota > Agaricomycetes > Agaricales > Amanitaceae > Amanita > Amanita pallidorosea. Next base: position 39,272 of record JAEBUS010000103.1, on the reverse strand, counting down.
TATAGTCAGCGCTAAGATTAGATTAGATTAGATTAGATTAGATTAGATTAGATTAGATTAGATTAGATTAGATTAGATTAGATTACGGACTACCGGACCGATGACTCATGGACTATACGTCAGGCTTACCAATGCGCAGCAGTGGGGGCCGGTTATGCTATCTCTTTTACTCATACTTACTCAGCGTAGTTACTATTATTAGAGTGGTGCACAGACCACCCTTGTAGTATATAAACTGAGCAAGTAGCACCCAGAGTCCTCAGTCAAGTTCTCTCGGGTTTTATCCCTACTCTCATCTCCTCTTCTCATAAGTCTATTGTTGGGGCCCTAAGCCATCACAGCGAGGGTAGTCCTGATACTCAAGTGACTCAACGGATTGCATACAGAACCCCTAGATTAATGGCCAGGCATTTAACACATCCTCAAGGACACATCAAAATTCCATTTAATGCCTGCCTTCATTATCTTCCAAAATATATGGATCTCACATTCAATCCTGAAGAACTCCCATACTATCCTGATGCTAGATCATCCTATCTCCCTTTGCCTAATACACCCCTGGTCCACACATATGACATCTATATGGAAGCAGCCCTTTGTCAAGAAAATCCTGTAGTCTATGATATGGTTCAAAGGATGCAACAAACAAGCAAAGAACTAGAGATTCCTTGATGGGTCACAACTTGATGCATCCATGTCACAACCTCATCAGCCCTTCAGAATGTACTTGACAACCTAGATTTCCTAGATGCATATGACAGCACATCAGGACCCACCATACCTACAGTGGCTCAAAAAACTGCCCCAATGTTTGGGCATTTTGGAAAGATAGCCATGGTGAGAAAGAATGACATAAGCAGCATGTGTTATAAAATTATGTAATATACTACTATATCATGGCTACATAGAAAATCAAAAATATATAATTTGAATCAAAACCCATTGAGTAATAAATCAAACAAGATATTCACTCATTGGGGCAGTTTTTTGACTCTTGAATTCTTCACCTGATTTTCAATGTGACACTCCAGTACAGGATAACTGGGGCTGTGGGAATAATAAACAATGTCACATGACTTTGTTTGTATTAGTTTGACATGTTGGACTTGGCTCATTCATCTTCTTGACTCCCAACCACCACCATGAAATCCATCTCAGCTGAAAAGCACTCTTCTGTTGTTTCTCTCCTCAATGAGGGTTATTCTCATCATCAAATCCAAGCTAGGACAGGTCTGGGGAAGGGTACTATTGGAGGATTAGCAAGGAGATGGAGGGGGATAAAGAAAACCATCCTGGTGGTCGTCCTTCCAAGCTTCTCCCTGTGATAAACAGTCAATTATCCACCAAATTAGCTCTGGAAGCTTGACAATGCTGTCCAAGCCACACAATTCATAAATTCCACCATTGCTACCCCCATCACTCCTCAGACTGTGCAAAATGTGTTGAAGGAGGCAGGTCTTTGCTCAGCAACAAAGAAGAAAGTGCCTATCCCACCGTCAGAATGTCTCAGGTTTGCCCAGTACCACCAAAACTGGACTGTGGAGGACTGGAAGAGAGTGTTATGGAGTGATGAGACCAAAATCAATCAGATTGGGTCAGATGGGAAGGTGTATGTCTGGAAAAACATGGGGAAGCCATATCTGACCGCACCACCACACCAACTGTCAAGCATGGAGGGGGAATAACTTGATGGTTTGGGGTTGTATGGGCTGGGGTGGGGTTGAGAAGTGGAGGTGCAGGGGAAGATGGATGCTGTGCAGTACTGTGAGATTTTGGAGGAGGGATGGAGGAGAGCTTTGAGAAGTTGGGGATGGCTGAGGATGAGAGGTACTTCCAGCAGGACAATGACTCAAAGCACACCTCCAGAAGGGCACAGAAGTGGTTCACTGACATCAAATTACTCTCCTGGAGTGGCCAGCCCAATCCCCTGACCTGAACCCCATTGAACACCTTTGGCAACATCTCAAGAAGAAACTCCAGCAATATGATGCACCACCCAAAGGAGTCCATGAGTTATGGAGAGGGTAGCAAGGGAGTGGAATGAGATACCACCAGAGACATGTCAGAACTTGTGGAAAGCATGCCCAAAGGGATAGAGGCAGTTTTAAAGGCAAAGGGGGTCATACAAAGTACTAGATTAGCAAATATCCTAGAGTCAAAAAACTGCCCCAACGGGTGAATATCTTGTTTGATTTATTACTCAATGGGTTTTGATCCAACTTACATAATTTTTAATTCGCTACGTAGCCATAATATAGTAGTATATTACATAATTTTATAACACATGCTGCTTATGTCCTTCTTTCTCACCATGCCTATCTTTCCAAAATGCCCAAACATTGGGGCAGTTGTTTGAGCCACTGTAATTCACCTAGGAGTGCTACACCATGACCACTCATCCCTGTCACCATGGGGAACAAACAGGGAGATTGTTAGGACTGCAATCCTAGCCCTCAAATTTGGTTTTGTCTTACAGTCATCTGGGATGACTTCTATACACATTATAATGGGCCAGGGGCCTTACGAGACACTATGGGACACCAATGGTTGAGTCAGTGCATGGGAGCGCTCACCAGAGGATAAGACAATGGTTGGAGAAACCATCCAATACTATATACGGAAGGACAGCTGGACTAGGAAGGTGGATTGCCACCTTGATGGCATCACACTCAGCATCAGTGCACCAGGAGGATCAGTGCATCAAGCCATCACGCATCAGATGAAGGCGCAAGACAGCACACATGTCTATAAAGGATTGCGATGGGAACGCACAATGCCTTGAGGCATTGCTCCTTATGGTCAGGGTCTAGAGCAGTCTGGAAGAGGTCTATGAGTGGAGTCAGAGTGGTCATGCCCATATGCGCCCATATGCACAGCAACTGCGGCAGCGCTGATGAGCAGTCACTGGCTGTGACTGTGTAGAAGGAATCCGCTTCCGATCCACACATTTGTGATCCACTTCCAATCTGCATCCGATCTGTGTCCGATCCACTTCCGACACTTCCGGTCTGCTTTCCTGCGCTATCCGACATTTGTGATCTGCATCCAATCCACATCTGGTTTGCACTTTCCGCGCTTTTACACGCTTTGTGACATGTGATCCGCTCTCTTGTGCACTTTCCGCTCTCATGCAACATTTCCGCTCCGCTGGTGATCCGCTCTTTCCCGTGCTTTCCGCTCTCTTTGCGATCCGCTCTTTCCCGCACTTTTCCGCACTTTGCGATCCGCTCTATCCGCTCCTTCCCGTGCTACAGGAATGCCTGTCCACCCTCTGCACAGCCACTTCCTCAAAAGGCAACTCCGCTTTCCAAAGCCCCCAATTGAGATCCAAACTCACAATCAAGGGATAAAGGCAAATCCCCATCTAGAACAAAGGATTGAAAACTTCACAGAAAATCGTCAATCATCAATACCAAGCCCGGATTTGGACAGGAGGTGAAAATATCACAGAGTCCCTTCATACTGATAGAGCCAAAAATGTATATAAAGCCTCGTAGTTATCTTGTCAAAATATATACCATCCTACTCCCAATATCATATTACACACACCTAATCTTACTCCCATGCAATAAGCTCTTTTTCCATTGCACACGCACTCTCGCTCTCTTGTTACACTTGTCACACACTCTACCCACATGCCGTCCGCTTTTTGACATGGTCACGTCATTCGCCATCGCTGTTACTCTTTTACGTCACGTCCGTGCTTGCATTCTGCTCCACACTTGTGTTCCGCTCCACTTGCATTCTGTCACTAGGTCACGTGTCATGTCCACACGTCCGCACTTGCGTTCCGCTCCGCACACATTTTGTTACTAGGTCACATGTCACATCCGCACGTCCGCACTTGCATTCTGCTCTGCGCGCGTTCTGTCTCGTCGCATCCACACTTTGCATTTCCACTTTGCGCGCATTTGACACTCCTCTGGTTGGCAACATCGGGACTCTTCAACTAGCTCACACAAACCCCCCCTGTCTACACAGCTGCCTTAGCAGTGTAGTAGCGTATTAGCGCCCAAGCACATGCTCACCAAGAACAATAGGAGTGAGTCAGTGGGGGAGTGCCAATGGGTCTGGGAGTTACAAGGGGTCCTCATAGAATAGTATATAAGTAGGTACATTGTAGCTGGAGTCTCCCCAGACTTCAGATAGTTTATCTCCACCCCAATCTATCTCGTTCTTGTCTCCTTTCTATCCTCTGGCCAGCGACAAGGCCTGTGGGCCCCTTAGGGGGATGTGTGGGTTGTGTTCATGGGGCATGAGCTCATAACAGAGATGAATCAGAAGAATCTGATGGAGAAATCAAATATATCCCACACCCAGAACAGGTTCCTACACTGTATTACCAATTCACAGATGAAGAACTCTGAATGACTCCTCAGGATGACAAACCCTTTGAATAAAAGGGAACCTGAATTCTTCTAAACAATTTGCTATCCAACCTACCTAACATCATGTTTGTTATCATCACCATCACCACCTACCTCATCACCATCACCACCTACCTCATCACCTTTGCCTTTGCTTTGTTGGTCACTGCATGTGGCCACTGTTACATTGAACCTGTCAACACCCCTTCTCCCCTCCTTGCTGCTGCCCAAGACCTCCCCCTTGAGGTCTTCATCAACACCACCATCACCATTGATGACTTTGACTTCATTGACCTCCCCAAGCTCCACAAGCACCCTGCTGAGCTCGCAGAAATTACCACCACTCCTCTGGCCCCCACTCTTCCCATTGTCATTTGCCCCTGCAATGCCATGCTTAACACCATCAGTGACAACCTTGCCACCCTCCTCACCTACTTCAATTTTTTTTCCAAACTGCTCAACTTCATTACCACCCTTACCCTTACTACAGACCCACACATGCTAACCTACAAAGAACAAGATGCCATGCTTGCTCAGGCTAAACAATTGTGACAAGCCATTCAAAGTTTACAATGGCATGTGGAGACTGCTGACAAGGACATTGGCAACATCATCAAATGGCTGGAGTCAAGGCAGGACCATGGCTGGATAACTTCTTGGTAGAAGTTGGTGACTTCTCACATACAAAGGGGGTAATGTTACAGTTCTTTTCCCTTCATGGGCAGATGGACCATTATCACACCATGACTGCACATGTTTCATATCAGGCACTACCTCCTTTTGTAGCTACCTTCACATTTCCTTTCTCAGGTAGCTACAGCCTTTATGGTTTCCATTCATATATAAACCCCATGTACAGTAGAGTAACCTCAGTTCCAACTTAGACAAGTATTGCTCTCAACCTTGCTTGACTTCAATGCTCTCTTCTCCTCATTGCTCTTGAGACCTTTGTCATCATTTGACTTAGCATCAAGACTCTTTGTCCAGTGGCTGGGAGCAGACTGAGACTCTGCTTGTCACTGTTGACTTGGAACAAATCACAACAAGGGCATTGTCCATTGACATTGCTTCAAGAAGATCAATCTTATAAATTTAAGAGTCCCCAGCTTCATCACAATCTATTGCATGCTGATTGAAACTTCTTTGATAGAGGGCTTTGAATGTCCAGATGATTCCTGCATCACAAGGCTGCACAAACAATGTCATGTTTGGTGCAAAATATTCTATTTCTATATTTGTTGATGTATAGTCAATTGTGTGACCAGAAAAGTTGTCCATGAGAAGGATGATGTGCCAGTTTTATGCATGCATTGAGGAATTGAGCTTTATAACCCACCTGTCAATTGATAGATAAATCATCAACTCAAGTTGATAAGGCCACTGTATACCCTTTAAATAAGGCTGATGTCATCCAGGCCTTTTTATTGTTTTGATAATAAAAGCCTTGTTGCTCTGGCTTTTGCTTCTTGAAGCATCTGGGCTTCTCAACATTTCCTGTGAAAAAGGGATCAAGTTTATCACCCTTGTATTGAATCAAGGGACAGCAGCACAGTACACTAGCTAAGTAAGGATTCAATTACTTACATTTGTTAGTAATGTTATTGCCTTATTCAACCTGTAGTTGGTTGTAAACTGAGGGGATAGTCACTCAGAATGCCCTCCTTATATATGTTTCAGAAACCCTAACCTAAGTACAGTGTAATCTACCTATTACATAATACTAGTCCCTAAAATGAGTCATTCTGAGTCTTCATCTATTTATATTCCTTCTAAGATGTTCTTTATGACATCATATCCTTCTATATGAGTCATTCCTATTAATAGATATTCCATAACATTCTATATGACATCATAATGTTCTATATGACATATTATGAGTCATATGAATCACTATGAGTCATTTATGACTATCAGTGATGTCATAGGATGACTCATGTCACGTCATTAGGTCACATTGTCACACAAGCGTGACATCTCTCTCACTATTTGTCACATCAGTGTGATATGTTTTGTGACACATGTCACAAACCACATGGTTATGTTATGTAAGCTATTATGAAACACTTAATTAATAGTTATTCTTATTAGATAAGATGTTCATTACATTAATTATTGTAATGAATGTAACTAATCTAATGTAACTATTATAATAACTATCAGAGTTTCAACACCTTGAAGTGTGTGTCAGTCAATTATCTTCTCTCATCATGGCTCTGTGACCTTTAGACTATACTGCTGTCAGAATTCAAAAGAAATGATATGTGCAGGGAACTATATCCACAAGCAGGATATGTGAGCAGCATGCAATATCTGGTGTGCAGGACAGTGGGTGCAAGGCGTGAGACACTGGAAGTTGAGCATGTGAATTATTCTTCAGATGAGTGTATGCAGGGTGGCAGACTTATATTATTTAGCACCCTACTTTACTTATATATGGTATTATACTTCTGTTGATGCGCACTAGGTGGACTCAACCTCCAAACCAACCCTAAACCAACAGAGGTGCTCAGGCACTCCTTCAGTGACTGATTGAGAGCACACAAGGGGTGTTGAGGGGGATCGAGGTGATCAAGACAACCTAAAACAACTGCTGTGAGTGGAGAGAGGCCTGCTGGACTGCACTAGACAGTTGGGAATGCTAAAAGAACAAAGGGGGGCATGAGATACTGATAGGACAAGGGCAATAACAGCTAGACAAAGGTCACAAGAAGGCTCAAGGGTGCAAAACTAGGCTCATCTGGTCTCTATGTTCTCTTTTCTTGTCTATACAGGGGATATCCTATACAGTGACTCACAAAAGGTTTCCAATGTTTAGTGGATTCAGATTAAGTTGTATGTAGGGAGAGAAATCAATTCCCTAAAAAGCCTAGAAAATCAGGGTTGGTAGATTTATATATGTAGTATTTGGTAATATAGCCACATAATATGATTTTTTTTTTTGGAGAAGATAGAAATACATTAGCACAGACTGTGCATTGGGAACCTTTTGTTGCTGGCAGCTTTGATTGCTGGAACAAGGCCAGTCACATGACTCTGTTAATTAATTTCACACAGTCATGTGACTATGTTAGCTTTGAGCTGATTTCAACATTTACAGCACCACCAATCCATCATGCACACACTCTTACCCTGCTCAACAGTGGGGTGTCATCTCCCTACACCTTGCTGGGCATTCTGCCAAATACATTGGTTGATCCACTGGCTATGGACTTTTCACTGTCTCCAGAATTCACTTTAAGCACTGCCAACACCTCCCAAAGTCCATTGGAGGTCATCCCAAGAAACTTTACCCTACCAACATGCACCATGCCATGCACCTTATGATATCCAGGCAGCTGTTGATGTGGACAAAACCCTTAGAACCATTCCAAACCAGCCTCTGTCAGTACAGGATAGACCATTGATGCTTGAGAGCTGGCAGTGTGAGGCAGTAGCAAAGAGGAAAAAGCCATTTTTGTCCTTGGAGCACCAGGGAGCATGCCCAGACTCACCAGCACTGGACCCTGGATGGTTAGATAAAGGTTGTATGGTCATATGAGACTGAGATAAATTGTCTGCAGTCAGATTGAAGGGAATGGGCTTTGAAAATGGCTGGGGAGGGCCTAACTGACAAGCTGGTATAGGGAACAGTGAGGTTTGGGGGATGATCTGTCATGATCTGGGGGTGCATGATGTGGGATGGAGTTGGGTATGCCACCAAGATTGATGAATGGATCAATGGGGAGCTCTACACTAGCATTTTGAAAGGTGAGCTGCAGAATAGCATTGGGTATTACAAGAAGTCACCTGAAGGCATCATCTTTCAGCAGGACAGTGACCCAGAGCACACCAGTAAGAGGGCCAAGAAATGGTTTGAAGAACACAATATGAATGTCCTGGATTGTCCTGCACAATCTCATGGTCTCAATCCTATTGGACACCTTTAAGAACACCTGAACAGGAGGTAGGGGCAGTATGAGACAGTGGGAAAGGATTGAAAGGAGTGGGAATAAATACTAGCTTCTGAGTATCAGAAGTTAATTTAAAGCACGTCTAGAAGGGTTGAGGCAATCATCAAGACAAAGGGAGGGTCTACAAAGTATTAAATGTAGTGGGCATTGGGTCCAGATACATTGGCAACAAAAGGTTTCCAATCATGGCCTGTGCTAACCTATTTCTATCTTCTCCAAAAATGGAAATTACATTACATGGTAATATTACCAAATACTAAACATATAGAGCTAACAACCCTAATTTGTGAGGATTTATTTGAATTTTATTTCCCACCCTACATGCAAGTCAACTTGAATTCACCAAACATTGGAAACCTTCTGTGAGTCACTGTATATTTCTTTACAAAAACCCATTTGTTTCCAATGAGTTTTCTATCACACAGTGGTACCACAAGTCTCCATGTTCCCATGTCATGTAACTGTTTTAATTCCACTTTTATTGTGTTTTCCCATTCCAACCAGTTTGGTGATTTCCTTGCTTCTGCAAGTGTTTTTGGATTATCAGACAGGACGTCACTTTCATTGGTTATTAATATTAATTCATCCTGCATATATAACACTTCAGATATTTCTTCCTGTACAAGTGCTGCTAACTCTTCTGGTAATACTGGTTTGTTTAATTGGCTATAATCATGTACAATGTGCGGACATTTTGTCCAGTGCAGAACAGATTCTACAATCTTTCTCTTTTTAGAATATTTGTCCACAATACATTTTTCTGGATCTGCTATGTTTTCCAGAGGTTCCACTATTGGGTCCACTATGTTTTCTGGTCTCAATATTTCATCACTATTGTCCTCCCCCTCATATTGAGCAAAGAAGTAATTCCATGATGTTTTAATTGTGTTCATTCATTGATCCCAATAGCAGATAGCAGATATATTATCCTCAAATCTGACAAATTTATGTTTAAGTGCTTTTGGCACTAATTTTGATTGTACCATGGGTTGGTGCAATATCCATACTGGTGTGCCATATTCCACAAGATGGTTTACACTTGGCTTCTTTCTGAACCATTGCTCATAAGGCATAGAATTTGGAATTGCCTTAGTATAAGCTCAGTTGTGGAGATACACAGCATGGCTAATAGCTGTTGTCCATGGGTGGAACAGTAAACTTTGTGCAGATAACATTGTCTGCATTAATTCAACAAGGGTCCTATTAGCACACTCTGCTACTCCATTCTGTTGTGGAGAATAAGGTGTGGTCAATTCAAGACAAATTCCATTGTCCCAACACCAATCAATTAGTTCCACATTTACATATTCCTTTCCATTATCTGTATGCAATGCACACAGTCAGAAAGTGTATTGATTTTTTAGGAATGTTAAATATTTGTCCACACTGCCTGGTCTTTACTTTTCAGGTGTGCAATGGTGACATAACAACTGTAGTCATCAACACATAAGAGATAATACTTTGTGCCACCAATTGAAATTGTTGATGACAGTCTCCATAAGTCAGTATGTGTCCACTGACTGGGTTTGGTAGTTGTTATGTTATGTCTTTGTTTAAAACTTTTGATGGATAATTTTCTGGCATGACATGCATTGCAGGGTATAATTTCCTGTGACAGGTTTACTTGGAAATTGTCAATCATTCTGTGCTGTTGCAAATATTGCAGTGACAGAATATTTATATGTCCATAGCACTTATGCCAATCATTCCATGTAGGTAATTGTTCCTCCAAAACATATGTATGTTCTGCAATTTTAGGTTTAACAATTAACTTGTATAATCTGTTTGTTAATTTTCTGATGGTGACAAGAGCATGTCAGCTATTGTAAATCTTGATGTTGGAATTTCCCATCCGCACAATGTATATCCACTCTGATCAAGGCATGGAATTGATATGGGGTTACTTGTAGCAGTTGGAACATAAAATAGTCAGTTAAGATGATTCTCCATGTTCCAGTCATTATCTGTGATTCAAGAATTATGGTTCTGTGACCATGCACATATATTGTTATGGCACCCACACCATTAATTTCTATTTTCAGGCAGGAAAGCTGATAGGATTTCTTTTTGGTGTGTTATATGTGATGTTGTTGCTGAATCCACATACCAAACATAGTAGGAATCAGTAACATTATCATTGGTAATATTTACATTTTCTATGATAGATGCTTCTGTGGCATTGGTAATGCCAGATGTATCATCTACATCCATGTCATCTGTAATCATATGCACTTTCTCTTTCCCCTTCATAGTGCTACCATTTTTTCCTTTTCTGGTCCAACAATCCTCTGTTGTGTGACCAAATTTATGACAATACCTGCATTTGGGTTTGCCTTTGAAATGGCATTTTTCTGTTGTATAATTAGTGCACATGCAGATAGTGCAAGCAGAAGAAGTATCATACTTCTGCTTCTTTCCACAAAAGTGCTCCTGCACTTTATTAGTGGTCTCATTGGCTCTGTGAGTACACAGAGCCTTCCATTGCATAGCTTCATTCCAAATATGCATGATGAGCTGACAGACAGACATTGGAATTTTCTGTAGTTCTGTACTGATCCAATGGTCAAATTGACCTATTCCACATACAAGCAGGGCAATGAACAAAGGATGTGGAGTTTGAAGATGTTGTCAGCAATCTCCCAACCCATCATCTGTAATTCAACTCAATATTCCTTCATCTGATTGAGATGCATGATGAGATCTTCTTCTTCCATAGCACATTTCACCCAAAAATTGCTGAGAGTGAGGAAAATGGCAATAACTCCTTGCACTTGGTTTGCTTTTTTCAAAGTGCACCAAATATCCACTGAGGTTGCAACTGATCCACCAATGTCTTGCTTTGGCACTTGGATCATTTGTTTGTCTCTGATGGTGGTAACAAGCAGAGTAGAAATTGTGTTGTCCATGTCTGTCCATTTCTGCACTCTGGCAGGATTGATGTTTGGATTGGGTCATTCAATGGTGCCAGTAATGTAGCTAAACCTGTGGCATGCATTGAGGATGTATAACATCTGCTCCTTCCATGCTAGCCAATTCTTCAAATTCAATTTTTCCATTTTTTGAATGGCCAAGAGGTAAGATGTCACATGCTTGTATGTATAGCTTTCTTCTTCTGGAGCAACTTCCAGAATAATAGATTGTGGTATGGGAGTCAAATGCATAGTGGATGACAGTCCAGCTTCCAAAACAACAGTAGGGGGTAAGTGAGACATGACATAATAATGTCAGTTGTCAATAAACATGTTTTGCCCAAGGTTGCTTAAAGCAAGGCTCTGGGGCCCATAACCTAAAAGAAATGATATGTGTGGGGAACTATGTCCATGAGTGGGATATGTGAGTGGCATGCAATATCCAGTGCACAGGACAGCAGGTGTGAGGCATGAGACACCAGTATTTGAGTGTGTGAATTATTCTTCAGATGAGCATATGTGGGGCAGCAGACTTATATTATTTAGTGCCCTACATTACTTATATACAGTATTATACTTCCATACTCATGCACAATTCTGCTGCATCATTTCTGATCCATGGATGTTCCAATTAGCACTGCACATCTGATATGCACAGCGGTTCCAATATGCATGGTGGCTCAGATATATCTGATGCTCACATAATCCCAACAGAATTGATGACTGGCAGGATGAACCATTTCATGAAATAGTCAAGGACTTATTGGAAATACATCTCAACTTATGAGTCTTCCCTCACTCCTATATGTTGTACCTGTGACATGAGTATAATATGGTGTTCTTTTTTTACAATTTGTTGGTGCCTCAATCATATCCCATTGTTTTTGTCGAACGCCGAGTACTAGAAAAGTGTTGGCTGTTGCCTACAGCAACCTTGCTTGGTGAGTCAGCCTTTTGGGGGGTTTCTATAGTAATTACGAGACTATAGAATATCAATAAAATCTCTCATTATACTTCGACAGGATCCTGACGGTGTATGCAATGTGAAAGGCATTCTATTAGAAACAGTAGTGACGATATATGCCTTACCCAACACATATCACTAACATCAGGCTATCTCACATCATATACGTGGCTTGTCTCTGCATCTCGATTTCTTTTGCTGCCAGGGAGAAGATCAACAATAGAAGCGGTCAGAAAGCTTCCGAACAATCGAGCATACGTGACATTAAGAACCGAGGCAAAGATACTGCGACTCTGATAAAGGCAGTTGCTTGTCTGTGACGTAGGTTTGATTCGTAACTGAAGGTATACCTGTCGTTTTGACCGTCCGTCGCGCAGGAACGTTCTGAAAAAGCCGTTATCAAATCGAACAATAATATGACCTGTCGTCGACAGTAGGACGCGAGCGGAAGAGGAAAGAGACATAGTCAAGAACGCGTTGATTTACTCCTTGAGCGGTTTCGTAATTGACGTTGACGCCCGCCACTAACGCTTTTGCGTACGTCTGAGGAATTGGCTGATCCCGAGAATCGCAGGTGACTGACTATGTACATACTGGTGGTACACCAAAGGATCAAATGTCCGAACACTTTTCAACTTTGTTCTTGCCACCTCTCGAAAGAGTCAGTCCGGAGACTATGTAGGTACTTTTCCTCTACAGTTTGACATAGATCATCGAGATTGTTGAGGGCGGTAATGAGGGCGTCCAATGATGACAGTCGGTCTGACGAGCAAATGAGAAGCAAATCGGCTGGTCAAAGAAACTACTTACCATACATCTGTATCCGCACGTTAATCACATTCTCAGAGGGATGAGGGTTACTATAGTGGTTTGTGAGTCTCGGCTAGCGTGTTAAATAACGAATGAAAGGCCAGACCTATATCCACAGAATTCCACTTTGGGACTGGGCCACTGTCAGCTTCGAGTTGTCCAGGTAGGAGAACAGCACCCACTTTTTCATCAACATCCATCGAAGCGCATTTCCGATCGTATGCGATTCGTCATAAATCTGATAGGTAGCGGCTGATAAATCAGGTTCGAAGCCTTTCAGCTGACCATTTCCAGTTCATTGTATTGTGAGTTCTGTAGATTAGTCTACAAGAAATAAAACAAATTAGTCGCGCTTTGCGTACCAATTTCACTTTGGGAGGTGAATCGGTCATGTATTGTCAAGCGCCAATTTTAGTATTACGTAACAATGGCCAGGGCCAGTCACGTGCCTCGGCATCGTGCGGTGTACTGTCTATTTCCCAAGCCACCCAAGTCCTCATCGCTTCCGACAAAATCATCAACGTTCGTCAAAAAGATTATCGAGGCAAGCACAGACTCCGCTTCCAACTTGCAGCCAACTCAACTGAACTGCGATTTGCAGTGAAAAATATGGCTGCGCAAATCAGCAAAAAGCGAAAGTTTGTCGCAGACGGCGTCTTCCGCGCCGAACTGAACGAGTTCTTCACTCGTGAGCTCGCGGAGGAGGGGTACTCTGGCTGCGACGTCCGAGTTACTCACGCTCGCACAGAGGTTTGTTTTGGCTCTATCTAACCAAGGCTGATCTGTGATTCCCTCATCAAGATCATCATTCGTGCTACGCACACTCAAGAGGTCCTCGGAGAGAAAGGTCGTCGCATTCGCGAATTGACCTCTCTCGTCCAGAAGCGGTTCAAATTCCCCGAAAACTCTCTCGAGCTTTATGCAGAAAAGGTCCAGTACCGTGGTCTGTCTGCGATCGCCCAGTGCGAGAGCTTGAGGTACAAGCTCCTCGGTGGTCTCGCCGTCCGACGGTAAGCACCGTCCAGTCTGAAACCATCACGTTATCTTGATTCGGAATTTCGCGTTCAAAAGGGCGTGCTACGGTGTCCTTCGTTTCGTCATGGAGTCGGGTGCAAAGGGCTGCGAAGTCGTCGTATCTGGCAAGCTTCGCGCCGCCCGTGCAAAATCCATGAAATTCACCGACGGTTTCATGATCCACTCTGGCCAGCCCGCCAGGGACTTTGTCGACTACGCTGTTCGACACGTCCTGCTCAGACAGGGTGTTTTGGGTATCAAAGTCAAGATGTACGTATTCACAAAAAGAAAACCGGATTTTATCCTAACGTGACGATCTAGTATGAAAGACCATGATCCCAACGGCCAGACCGGACCTCGCAAGCCTTTGCCAGACTCTGTCCGAATCTACGAGCCTCCTCCAGAGAAGATCATATCGGAGCCTATCTCAGAGGCAAGGGAACCCGTTGCCGTTGCTGTTGCTGCAGCTGTTGAAGAGCAGTATGAGCCGCAGCCGGAAGCATATGGAGAATCTGCAGTCTTTTGATCATCCCGTCATCGTACCTGCCTGTGTAGAGTATACAGATGTTAAATCAATGTTACTAACTAGCCAATCCTCGCTTGATGTGCATGCCAGCCACTATGATGACCGGTTTGAAAGTCTTCCATGTAGTAGTAGCAGTAGAAGTCGGTTTTGTTCTGGTAATCCCTCTGCGTGATGAATACGCGTGTATTGGAATGCGCACGGTAACAGTAAAAACAGAGACAAAACACAGAAAAGTGTATATATATATGTAGGCTTGCACAGACAGACAGGAGAGAGGAGAGTAGGAGGCAACACCGGGAGGAATATAAAAGAAAAAGTGAGAAATAGGTACTACAGTCAGGAATCACAAGAATTAAGCACACCCCAACACACATCGAGAGAGAGAGAGAGGCCTGGAAGAGGGAAGAAAGAGAGAGATAATATGAGGCGAAAAAAAGGGAAAACGTCGAGGCGATCCCCCGTCCGATCAAAGAAAGAACCCAGTGTTGCTCCGCGCCTCGGCCTCCACTTCTCTTCGTCTTCCCAGCGTATTTTTTTTATACAGTTCGTTAACCAATCTTGTTATCTTTCTTCTTCATTGGCTTACTACGTGGCGGTGTCACGGGCCTACCCATGTTCATCCCGCCGTACGCATATTTGGATTTTTTCTCGGCTGGTTTCAGAATCTGCGCGCGACGTCCCACGTCAGCACACGCCCACATGTGACACAGAGACAAACCAAACAGACCTGGAACGAACACAGTAACGTCTCGTCCACACTCATCATCGCTCCGGCATTGTCAAACTCGCCACAATAATTGGGTGCAGAAAACAGCGTGACCAAGTGTCGCTTGGCAAAAAACTCGTAGCCGTCCTCGACGACCTTTTGTACTCGTCATGAGCACTAGCACACTTGTGATATCCTACCACTCACCTGATGTGCTCGACAGATCAGATCCATATGCTGCTTCTGCAAGAAGCGCGAGACGACATCGGGGCCAAAGGTAAACGACACTCCTCTGTCGTTTTCCGACCAGCCAGTAATGTCCTTGTCGGGGTCTGACCATAGCAGATCGCACAACAGACCTGTGCAACACCATGTCAACAAGCCAGGTGAGGGGTCTCAAGTCAAAAAGGGCGCACCTGTGTCTGGCACATCTGTCGGCCTCATGACCCTCCGTATCTGCTCCATCGACTGCAGATCTGGACTTAGCCCCCCGTGCATCGTGAAAATTTTTTCGTCAATGATGGCAGCGATTGGTAAACAATTGAAGCAGTCTGTAAACGTTTTCCACAGCTTGATATTATATCGACGTTTACCTGACATCATTGAGCACGCGGGAAAGGTTTGCGCCCGGAAAACGACTCACATTCGTCATAAAAGCCATATATCCTATTGATACTGGCACATTCGTGGTTGCCTCTGAGGATAAAAAAGTTTTCGGGGTATTTTATCTTGTACGCGAGGAGGAGACAAATTGTTTCCAGGGACTGTTTCCCTCTGTCTACATAGTCGCCAAGGAAGAGATAATTGGCTTCTGGCGGGAAGCCGCCGTATTCGAACAGTCGCAACAAGTCGTAGTATTGACCGTGGATATCCCCTGAGCGGGCGTCAGACGTCATCAGACACACGGCGGGGGTGACGGACCACAAATCTTGATGGGTGCTTCTAGTTCCAGCAGGATAGGCTGGTTGATGAAAATTTCTCGTGCTTTTGTACATAGGTACCTGATCTCGTATTCCTGCAGCTGGACGGGCTTCCCTGGTCGGTTGCCTCGCACTGGAAGGAAGGCGGTTAGTGCCAGACACGGCGACAGAGAAATGAACCAAAAAAACAATCGGCTGTGGAGAGACCAGGGTGGAGAGCCCCAGGTCTTGAGCGAGAAGCGCCGGGCAGTAGCCGAGGCTATGCAAGGGAGTGTGTGTGTGGATCCGGTGGAGGCCAGCGCCAGCGCACGGTCCTTAAATGAGGGCAGCACTCTGGAGAAGGAGCAGAGAGAGAGAGAAGAGGGGGCAAGAGGGAAAAGAAAGAGAAGAGGAGGGACTCGCGGGGAGAGGCGGACCTTCGAGAAGCCTGTCAATGACGGAGTCCAAATCGATCTCGGTAGCAGAGTCAGCCATGATGAGGATAGCGGGGTGCAGGAAGGGAAGAGGGGGACGATAAGAGCAGAGGGGAAGGAGGGAGGGAGGGAGGACAGGGTGGAAGGGGAGGAGCGTCGGTGGACAGAGAGAGCGGAGAGAATGGCCCAATTTTCAGAATCGATGCCTGCTGTCGTGATAACAGCGTGGGAAGGATGACTAGTCTATCATTAACTACACCCGCCGTCGTCTCCGCCGCCTGTATCCCGTCAGCCGCGCCCAACCTCAAACAGCAAACGCACCTCGGGAACAGCGGCCCTCGTGGCATCGGTCGCTCATCCAACTCAAGCGCAACATTCGTCCCGCTTTGGATCCCCTCGATCCACGAAACAACCTCCATCGCGTCCTTCGCCTGCACCAGAAACTGCTCGCCCTCCATCTTCATCCGTATCACATTCTTCCGCTTCGTATAGTCCAATCCCAGTCCACACTCCGCATGCTGCAGCGTATACGTTTTGATCAGGTCTCCCGGCTCAAGCGACGGTGCCCGCGAGGTCTGCCGGCCCCTGCTTTCAGGCATCATCGACATCCTCGACCCAGACATATCGCTCTGACTTCGTTTATGCATCTTCCCAGACCTCAAAAATGGCACCGCCAACCTCGACCGCTTCGGCTCGGGAGATACAGTCCTCGCCGCGTTGGCAATCGCCTGATTCATCTGCTCCTCCTGCTTCCTCGGCGACATCGACCGCCGCCGTTGCCGTGCTTGTAATGATGGCCCGTGGATAATATTCGTCGCTGACACATAAGGCGACCCCGAGCTGCTCGCGTCCCCCACACCCACCTTCTTCTCCCACCAGCCTTCGATTGCCGACACTCCGGCCACTTTCGGCGGGCATCGATACACTCGAAACATCGTCCCTTCCAACACGCAGATGACCCTTCTCCATTTCCGGTCCTTGGCCTGAATACCTGGCAGAGAAAATTCCATCTTCCGCGGCAGTATTGCCTTTAGATAAATATCGTTAGTATAGGGCGGGAGTCTCTCCCTCCCTTCTTCTTCCCTTGGCTGTATGTGCAGTGGGTGCGGGAACGGCACAAACGTTGGATATGGCGGTGGAGGCGAGGTGGGCCCGTAGTAAGACGGCATTGACCTTCGTCGACGCACAATCTTGGATGATGGCAACTCTTCAATGGCGGACACCCTGCTAAGTCGCTTTTCTTTCCCTCTCTCCTCCGCGGTTGTACCACCCTTATTCACTTCCGATTCTACATCGCTCATCGGAACAGGTGCCGCCTCTTCATTTGGTTTCATATGAATATCAATCATACTCTGTGATGCATGTTTGTACATGCCAGGCCTTTCCGCGTCCGCCAGGGGTGGAAGAGGCAGTGTCTTTAGGGTTGCGAATCCAGGCATGGGCGTGCGCATGGGGGACACACTACTAAGCCTCTGCCTCGGATATACCGACGCTCTCTTTGTTGATACCAATGTGGTCAAGGATGCGTCCGCGGCTGCTCCCATGACCGAAGAGAAGTATCCTTTTTGCAAGCGTTCCGTTGGCGTAACAATATCGTTATCTCGCGCTTTACCCTTTCCTTTCATTTCTATTATTGGTGTGGGAGCCATATCCAGAAATGACAGGTCTAGCTTCGATGCCTCCACCTGCGGCAAAATTTCCCCCATGTTGCCTCGCTGATGACACTCTGGTTCGTGTAGTGCGGTAGCATATGATGACGCCCTCGAAGAGTTTCTCACGCTAGAACTGCCGGCACTGGAGGACGACGTGGCATCCGAGCGATCAATTCTTGATAAAGCTCGTCCCTCTTCGTCGCCTTGCAAAATGTCTTCGTCTTCTTCATCGATCATATCATCTGTATCATCCCCCTCTGCATCATATTCCTCTTCATGTCCGCCAACGCCTCGGCCAGTACCAGATCGTGGTAGAGCGGGCATGCTCCTGATGCGAGCTCGCCTATCACGTCTTTGGCTGTCTGAATCTTGCAAACTAGTTGTCATTTCAAGGGGCGACAGCGGCGGAAGCGTGGGTAATTTTAACGGCAATGGAGGGTGTCGTGAGACGATGCTAGGCGAGAAACGCAGACTACTGAGGTTGCCGTCCTTGTCGACGCTCATGCGACGTGACAGCCTTGACGAGACCCGAGGTGGCGTGGATGGCATGATGAGCTTGGGACTAGGACGTGAAAGAGACGGGGATGACACCGGAGAAGCGGTCGGAGAATAGTCAAAACTCGGTCCGGACGAAGTTGAATCGGTCGCAATAGTTTGAAATGAGGTTGGAGGCGAGACAATTCCGAAATGGCGCGCATGCGCCAGTTCTTTATGCAAGGGCTGTGGTGAAATAATGGAAGCGTCATGATTGAAGCAAGCTGCGACGTTTGTGGCTGTCATGTCAGTCGTATCTGGGGAACCTAAGAATTACATGAGCATGCTGCGGCAATAGCTGTATTTATAGTCGTACCATGACATCTCCGATCTTCAAAATGGCTTATGACAATTACTGGTCCCATTGTTTGTACATCGGTTAGATTGTCGCCCTTACGGTTAGCTTCCTTGAGAACCATTAGAGGTACGTCATCTTCATCGTCAGAACCGAGCTTGTTCTTTGGGCCTGGGTCCTTTGTCCTGAAGCCTGACATGTTATCGTGGAGTGTTACGTTATCATCTTGACCCGGCGCTCTACCGCCGTAACCATCCGACAAATTCCCATTGTTGTTTATAGCTTTACTGATGCCGGTAGTAACACCTGGCGCTGTAATATCATAGTCTGTGCGCGCCGAAATTATGTTGGGTGGCGATCGCTGGCCATCAGGTGACGGGGTTGCGCGTGACGCCAGAATATCGCCGTTTTCCAACGTATGCTGTGTTTGACCACCTTGAGCGGCAGTGTCTGGAACAAAGGGCTCGACGAGCATGGAGTCCAAGTGCGAAAATGGTTGAGACGTGAATTTGTTCGGGTCGTCTTGGCTGGTACGGGCGTCTGCTTCGGACTTTATGTTCTTATGAAGTTGCAAGAAGGGGAAGCGGGCGCTCTCATTCCTCGAGGCTTGAGTGGTTGACTTGAGTCTAGGTCCGAGAAGAGCAACTTTTTGAATGAATTTTGCAGCGAGAAGCTAGATGGAGGTGTTCAGAACGGAAGACGCTGAGAGAAAGAAAGGGACGAGACAAACTTGGATAGCAGACGGACGGTTGTGGTCGTTCATCCCAGCATGGGAGGACGCTGGGAGTATTCTCCTTGGCCCGCGGTTTTGCGCGCAAGCCTGTACCTCTGCCGGAGCTGCCGCTCGGGCGTCCACAATCTTATCATATACTCGCTGACTAATCTGCCCTCTCAATCACAACACACAAAAGACTCGGCCCCATGCCTCCTCATCCCCACAGGGACTCGCTCACAACACACAAACTTGACCGGCTGACCATCCCAATATTGCGTCAGATCAAAGCTTAGCCACCCGGCGCGTAGCGCGATGGTCGGATCAAACTCGAGAACCCATAACAAAAATCGGTTGATATGATGTCCTGTCCGTCATCTCCAATAAGAAGATATGCTCGGCTATGGTCAACCAACCTACTTTAGAATCGAATTGAATTGCTTGTCTATGTTCTGCCTTGCTAAAATAATGGCGTCTTTGCACCGCACTCTCGAACTGGAAGTCTTCCGCTCGGGCCGCCCGTTCCTTGCGCTCCTTCACCGTAGCCGGTGTTTCGTTCCCATCAGGATGCATAAGCTTATTCAAGTCATCCGGAGACAAGCCCGATTTCTTGCTGGTGGAAGGTGCACGGGGCGTACTGGATTCTGAGGAGCTGACTTGCAGGATCGATGCGCGATACAGTTCTCCCGTGAAATCATTCCACGAATGCGATAGTGAGGAAAGTCCTTCATTCAAATCATCTTCTATTCGTCTATGCGCAAAATGCGGCATTGTTGAGATGGCGGCGATAATGCCATGGCTTAGTTTGCGAGCAAAGATCGTGTTCAAGAGTTGGATCGATGTACCTTGCGCGGCAGTTCAGAAACGTCGTGGTTGACCCATTCCAACTCACTGCATAAATCTCAAGGCGACACTGGAACCCCACGGCATAAAGTGGTCGTCGAATACGTTCCCGAAAAGTATATCATCAGCAGAACGTGGTCCTAGAAATCTTCCTATGTTCATTGAAGGTCGCCGTGTGCGCAATATAGAGTATTTTTTCTCACTTACCGGTAACCTGAATGCTCCAGGTTTATACCTTGTCTATCTTCTCTTTGGAAATAGTCGGAGTGACGGACAACGCCCTCCTCGTCTATAAAATTCTTGATATGGACAGCGATTTCACCTCGAACAAATCCGAGGAGACTTTGTGTGATG
This sequence comes from Amanita pallidorosea, assembly GCA_023014475.1. Classification (NCBI taxonomy): domain Eukaryota; kingdom Fungi; phylum Basidiomycota; class Agaricomycetes; order Agaricales; family Amanitaceae; genus Amanita; species Amanita pallidorosea. The sequence goes on along the minus strand of JAEBUS010000103.1, from coordinate 18,303 downwards.
TGGAGGTATTCACGATATTGGTAATAGGCAAGAGCGTATTTGGACAAGGACCGGCGAGGACTCGAAGGTGCCATGGTCGGTATGTTGAGAGAAGAACCTTTAGATGCACATTTGACGTTTTACTACGCCGAGACGTACTAATGTCGCAAATTTACTTTTTAATAATGAAAACTAACCCAAAAGATCTCGATACATCATTTGATATGTCCTCAGAGCTCGGATTTGTTGGCAATTTCAATACTGACCCATTTTCAAACCCAGCGCACAGGCAGTACTAGAAGCTTCACCGTGACAGTAACGCACGCAAGGCATCCTCATTGTGCAGTCCCATGTTGATTAAAGTCAAGGCATGTTCAGCGCTCTCATCTCCACCAACGCTGACCTCTTCTTGTATTTCAACAGACACTTACAGGGAAAGAGGTGCGCGGCTATAGATTATCTTTCCCTCACTCACTCTACAATCCTCTGTTCTTAGATCGAACTCGACATCGAATCATCCGACAAGGTTAACCCTTATCCTCGTCGTGGGTGCATACCTGATATTCACCTTTGCGCTCTTAGATTACCCGCATAAAGGAGAAAGTGGAGGAGCAGTCTGGTGTGCCACCACAGCAGCAGCGGCTCATCTTCGGCGGTCGACAAATGTGAGTCATCCAACTTTTCGTGACCAATGGCTGACATAGAATGACTCATCTTCCAGGCCTGACGAGAAGTTTGTTTTAGAGTTCAACATTTCCGCCGGTGCGGTGCTACATCTTGTCCTCGCTCTTCGTGGCGGTCAATAATCGTCATCGGACTTGCATCGATCGATAGGGTTATTACTTCAGTCCACCACTACCACGCTGTACACTACACTCTTCATCTTACCCCCTGATGAGAATGTTCATTTTCATGCTATACAACCAATTACAATGACACAATGACAATCTCCCATTTTTCTAACGTCTACTCATTACTTGGTCCTCATACTACCCTGCTCTGCGACTTCGATCTTGACACACCAAAACACGCGTCCCCAGGGGTCTCCTCCATTCTCGATGTCTCCCTTCTTCCGCTCGCAGCAAACGAACTTTACAGGATGCTTATCCCAGTATCGCATTAGATCAAAGGATAGACCGCCCGGTAAGCGGAGGGCCAACGATGGATTAAATTCGAGGAATCCGTGACAAAAGTCAGTCGAAATAATGTCCTGATCCGCCTAGTCAGAGAGAGATAAACATCATCACGAGAGAGACTCACGTCAGGTCCAAATTCGACTTCTTTTCTATGTTCTGCGTTCTTGAAATGCTTTTGTCTTTGTGAGGCGCTGTCAAATTGCATGTCTTGCCGGTTTTTTCTTCTTTTGCATGGCTTGGCTTCGTTTAGACTATTCAATGACATTTCCCTCAACATTCCAGGCCTCCTGGGTGGATCCTGTACTTCATCGCCAACATAGCTGTGCTTCAATATTGGCATGGTAGCTACCAGCGGTGAGAGCGCCCATGGCTTCGTTTGTGACGTAAGATCGTGTTCTAGTGTAGGATCCATGAATCTGGAGATGTGTCAGTTTATCAACTTGATCTCCAGGTTGCTGTCTGTGCGTACCTCATGAACGCTAGAGCAGCAGTGGATCCCCGCGGCAGGCGCAACCGCCGATCGAATATATTACCAAACAGAATATCATTGGCGTTATGAGGCACCAAAAACCTCCCTTTGAAAACGACAATTTTAGTTCGGCGTCAACATAGTATTCGGGAAACTGACCTGAAACCCGTATACTCCACGTCACACCTTGTCTATCCTCCCTGTCAAAATAGGCTGAGCGTCTCATCTTGCCACGATCGTCTACAAAATCCTTTATATGTACTTCTATCTCTCCTTCGAACAGATCAGAAGATACTTTGTAGGTCGAGGAGGTGTTGACAAAGTGAGTTATAGGCACGAGAGCATCCGGAGACGGACCAGCCAGGATACGGAGACGTGGAGCCATGAGGTCGGTGGATGTGATCCGTCCAAGCGGACGAGGTTGCTCGGGATGGGTTGGGATTAAAGATCGCAAGCGACGAATTAAATGCGTTATTGAGGACTGCGCGTAAACGTATATCAATCTGAAAAAGCAGTGCTCGACACGCTTACCAGTAGCTTTGTACAACAATGCTTTATATGCCACTCCGTAGGCCAGCTACGGGACAGATGATGAGAGAGAGGAAGGGGGTGACGGACCGTGGTTGTCAGGCGCTTTTATCTGCATTAGCAATCCCACGGCCGCCGACTGCCGACCATGCCATGAGACATACTCGTTCGTACTGGACCAACTGCAACATTCAGAAGAATAAAGGTACTAATATTGTGTCGGGGTATCATACGAACTGTCTATGCGGGGGTAGGTACTCTGTCCATGCACCATCACTGCGACGGGGATGCATTTTGAATCGCATCCAACATCTGACCCCCTACTTGCTGATATGCAGCCCTTCGTCGCTTGTTCTGCAATGCGCGTCAGTTTATATCATCACTGGGAAATGCGCTACGCACATGTGATCCATCAGCCAGGGCATTCACAGTTCTTTTCAGACCGTCAGCTGCGTCTCTAAGCGTTTTTCCAACCTGATGAAGAGCTCCGCCCAGATCCCGTTCTGCTAGCCCATGCGGTGTCTGATATGTTGCCGCCATTCGGTTTAAAGAAGACACAAACGTTGGCGCAAAGCCTTGCATTTGTTCAAGGATGTCCTCGGAATCACCATCGGAAATATAATGGACGCCCTGCATTGTAAAAGAAGTAAGCCGTCAGTCCTAGTCAATGCACAAGCAAGGATCACATACAGTCAGATCGTTGGCACATTCCTCAAAGCCTGACGATACGGCCTTAAGTGCTACCTGAAAAATGATCCATGGTATCGTTCTGCGTCAATATAGTATGACCAATTACTTACCACGACAACGGAAGGAAAGACGGGAGAGACGGCTTCAAGGTAGGATACTTGGTGATCAAACGCGCCGATGCTACGAGCGACATGGTGCAGATCTTCTTTGAACTCAGCAACATCCCTCCTCTCAAGAGGGTGCGCAGAAACAAAGCCGAATAGGGTTGCAAAAATAAAGAAAACGAGCGTGAAGGAGGCCTTGGCCATGTCTGACAATTACAGAAGAGGGAAATTTCTTGTCTTCCATCTCATTCTCACTCATTTTTATAGGCGTAGGCTAGTGAGCTCGTGGGCGCTGATGGCCAGATTGACCCTGCAAGATCAACCTTCTCCAGCCAATCGGCAGTGCGAGCCGATAATGAATTTTTTCTCCAGGCGGCTTGCCGTTTGAAGGCTGGCAGGCCTGGGAGAAACTTCTTAGCTAAAGCAGGGTCCGTGGAATGACCTAGAGGCTAGAGGAGCCCTTCTGTTGCATAGTACTACTGCTATAGACTGCGAGCCTCGGAGGGGTGTCGTCGACAACTAGAACAGATGTATGATGGTCGAGGGCAGCAATTCCTGGCAAATCCTAGCATCAAGTAGTTGTTTTGGTGGACGTGGATGTGTCGTAAGTCTGCTCCAACTGTGACATTCGCATCAATATTCTACTGAAAACACGTAACATTATTATCAAACAAACAATCCTGACATCGTAAACAAGCATTCTTGTATCATACGAAACCCTTTCTTTACCATCACTGGCCCGAGTATGACGACTGCGCATTTTCGGCAGCTTTAACCATCTCAGTCTGCAAGCGCTGGAATGCAGCCCTGTGACTACCCTGCAATGAATGCATGTCAATTTATTATACCATGTTCAGTCAAAGCGCTACGAACCGATGACTTGGAAGTCATGCCACCCAAAAGCCTTTTTACACTATCTGCTACGTCTTGGACCCCATTTCTGAGAGTTCGAACGATGGAAGACAACAAGTTCTGCCGTTTCGCCGCCATTTGGTTCATCGCGGACGAAAAAGTGGGTGCAAAGCTCTGCATTCGTTCGAGGACGTCTCGCGAGTCACTCTCAGAAAGGCTATGGACGTCCTTTGGAAGGGAAGCAAGTCGTCAAATCTAGTCAAGGCGTAGGCAGGATTTACATACTTCCAGATCGTTGGCGCTTTGCTGGAAACCTGACGACATGGAGCCAAGGTCATCATTAAGGCCCTAGAAAATCCATAATACCACTCTGCTTCCATATGGTACGATCAAATTACTTACCAACAAGTCGGAGAGGTCAAGAAGGTCTACTTGGTCAGAAAACGCATCGACGCTTTCAGAAACACCCGCCAGGTCTTGTTTAAGCCGAGCAACGTTCCTCCGTTCAAGAGGACTGGCAGAAACAAAGCCGAATAACGTTGCAAAGAGGAGGAAAGCGAAGGTGAGGGTGGCCTTAGCCATGTCGAACTTGCCTTTCCACCCAACTGCCGCTTCTTTTTATAAGCGATAATGTGGGAGCTGGCTGTCACTGTGCTCGTTAAAATGACATTTTACGTATGTTTTTCATGCTCATGTTACGTTCATGTGTAGCCATTCCAGTGATCGTGTTCATCACTTCTTTGTCGGCATGCAGGAAGCTCGCTCTGTTCCCCGAATCTGGTTTGGAGCCAAGATATCTTGACATGAACATGTCGGCTGGTTTCAGATTCGTTTGGGGCACCGGATGGATGGTTTCGTATCTGTACATGACCAGAACAGTTCTTTTCCAGAAACTCATAACTTAGGCTTTAGCGCGATACATAAACCCTGAGAAATCCCTCGGCATTGGAGTGCGAATGTACATTACCAAACCAGCTTCTGCCTGAATGATTGACCTAGGCAGATCTCGTCGTCACGATGCGTAACTTGAATGTCCATCTTACCACTTGTGCTATTGAGCTGGGACCCAGTCCTTGAAGCAATTTTTCTCAGCTTCCGCAGTGGCCCCCACAAGGGACGATGTCGTAACGATAGCCAGAGCGTGACGGTAATACTGTCACGTAAACGGACCCTCAGCCTGGTGGAATGCAATCATGCAATCATGGAAGCATAACAGAAATTTTACTCGGTGCCGTCTTGTGCTTATTCCGTGATAACATATTGCTGGCGGCGTAGACATCGGACGAGCACCGGAATCCAGCTCCGCACTAAATATCTGGTTGAATAAGTCAATCCACGCCCTCGCAGCCGGTGTAGCAGGGTTTATTCCAGCACATACTGACATGAACGCCCAATTTAGGTATGAGTAGAATTGATTTCCTTGCGCCCTTCATCAACTTCTGTATACCCAGAATGTCTCTATGAATGCAGCCCCAAACTTCTGCTGAACTAGTGTCGCCTCACCCTGAAATTGGGGCTAGAATAAATAACGGTCAGCAAGGCCAAGGGCTTATATCCATGATATAAGGGAGAAGTAACAGACCGGCACCACAGAGACCAGTCCATCCATCAAAGCCATCACTCCTTGGCTCAATTCGCGGACTTGGCCTAGGATATAAGAAACTAGATGCGACTTTATGAAGTCTCCTTTCTTCATCCGCACGGTTGCTAGCGAGTGCAAAATAGTGGGTTTAAAGGCTTGAACTAATTTCAGTATAATTTGTGCATCGACTTTCGTGATTTGTGTGCCTCGAATTTTCTGCAATTTAAACAGGATCGGTCATTATTTCAAGTCAGCCGTTCAACCGGAATTATTCACGTTGATATCGTCGAGACACTGTCGTAAACCGTTTTGCGTAACATCAAACTTGCCGGGGATATCAGCAGCTTTCTAGACAACTTTCAGCTCGTGTTATTTATGAGTCAAACTATGACTTACAGGCCCTAATTTAGTCGGGTGATACAAAGACAGAGCATAATCGAGGTATGTAAGGTCAGTGGAAAAGTCCTCAATGTCCTGCTCTAGCTGGCTGACATTCTGCGATTGGAGGGGAAATGTAAGAACGACACTAGCCATGGCCGCAAGAAGGATGAAGACGGTAGTCAATGTGGATCTGACCATGGAGGAGACCTGCGAAGTGGATTTTGAGAGTTGACGGGGAAAATGTATTTGACTTGCCTTTATACCTCATTAGGAGACGTAAAAGGACAGGGTAGAATCCGCACCTGACTGACTATCATCCAATATTACTAGATATGAGCAATTGGTTCGACACAGCGATATTTGAATGGCGTGCACAGCTCCTGCCAAGGCTGTAACCATCACACATGCTGCGAAGAGTCTAACTCGTTTGCATGGTCCCATGATCGGAACCACCTCCAAACGAATTCACGTTCAGAAATACTGCTTCGTTAGAGACCGTATTGTGGCGGGGCGCAGGTTTCTCAATGCAGGTAGCGCTCCAGTCGATTTGGGAATAAAGTTTTTGACCATTCACTGGTCGTCGGGTACAGCAGCGTCAGGGACAAGCACAGCAAATTACGTACTTATTATTTGATGGTGGACCATCGACATCATTGATGTGACCGCCAGATCGACACGGATCGGGAAACGCCGATTCATCCTCGAGTTGCTTCCACTCATCCACGGAATGCCTTGAAGCCGTTCTCCCGGATCACAGCGTATAGCGGTGACGGTGAATTCTCAGCTGCAATCGTTCCCATGCTATTGATTCCGGGACCCTTTGCTTGTCCATTTATAACGAAGAATGGAACCACATTGAGCCGAGTAAATGCACATATGTACGTAATTTCATATCGTTTTGAAGATGCCAATCGTAGGTATGGGGTCTGTTGATGATCAACTGGGCATCACTGCCAGATATGACTTGTGATGCGGACGAAAGGATGAATCCACATGAAATTTTCAAAGACGTCTACGCCGACTACCACCAACTGACTGGATATTATTGTAAGGCAAGAACGTCTAAAGAATGTCAGTGCACTCTCACCTCCCAAGTAACGACGCCTCTGTCTGCGTTAGATAAGGTTATAGTTGTGTCGAATACAAGTAAAAGGAGAAACCTACCCCAGGCCCATCCGTCATTTTGACCTCGCGTTAAGCTGTCTTTGGATCCAAATGTGTCCTTTGGAGCACCGGGTTTTCCGATAAGGGTACTCCACTTGCACTGATTGGTTCATTTGGAAGGGCGCCATGCTTAGCGTGGAGCAAGTACTAGTGTCCTCAGTTCTCTCTATAAAAGGCAGGTTGAAATCGTCATTCCCAGATAGGGGATAACTGAATCCTTGTATGTTAGCCTTGCAACTATTGGCCTGCTGGAAATTAATCCCGCAACTTGTCCAGTAAAGGCGATCAACCAATTCTACGGCTGAGTTAATACGTATTGTCAAGTTCATTACACCTAGCTGAAGTATCTCCATAACTCGAGAGTTGAAGATAAGGAGGGCGTGGGAAGTCTGCCATAAACCCTGCCAAGCAAGATAAATTTTCGGTTTCGCAACGTTATCTAGCTTTCAACTTCCGACGGAAAGCGAGGTTTACTTGTTCAATAATCGCGCCATCGAGCATCAGCAACCCCATCACGTCTGCTAATCTCTGCTAATGGTTTTTCCAAACATGGAGATCACGTGTCACTATTCCTCTGGCCTTAATCCTGGTAGCTGGCTGAAGGCGCGTAGTGTGCAAGAGTATGCAAGGACGGATTCTATCATCCGGCAAGTCGGAATTAATGTCCTACATATTGCAGAGTTCCTATTCAGGTCAGGTATGAAGGTTGTTTGTTGCAACGAAACGACCAGCATACTCTGATCCAGATGCATTCCCGATTAACAAGCCCGAGAGATAAGCTTCGTCGCTTTAATTGTTTTACAATGCAACTATGTACTCACAGGTATGCACCTCTCGTTTCAGTGTATCATCACGGGATTGATTATCGGGACCGTTCATGAACGAATTCGGCAGTCAACCGACGCGCCCGATCATGCTGTTGTGGGACCTGTGTGCGCATGTGCGTCGGCGTAGTTCGGCGTCGACCAATGGCCACGAATCAGATATTGAACATGATGTATGATGGTTGATCTGGTGGCATGAATAGAGTCTGCTCCTCGGAAGGTCAATGCAAAGATGTTCGTTGAAGTGCTGGCGATGTCCGAGTCGCTCTTAACCAACTCAACCATGCGGCATTCAACGTCATCGCGCGCTTCCCCACAATTTCATACTTATTTTGATCGTAAGTATTATTAGCCTGATACCATGCTCGGATCACATATAATCACAGAACGGCAGATGTAGAGTGATGGAGCTCGTTTGTGTATCATCAGTTGACAGGGGCTTTCTGGATTATCAGAAACGGATAAGTATCCCAATCAGACATCACATTTCACCCCTCTTGCTCGAGGTACCTTCCGTTACTGGAGTCCAGCGACGATTCCTGCTGCCCGACATGCTAGAGTCTATGTCTGTCGAGTCCTTGCGACAGTTATCTCGACCAACGACAGCCGCGTCGGTTAGGGTCCAGGTTGATTTTCCAAAAGCAGACATATGTTGTGAACCCTCTCCCAATGACACAGATGGGAAGGATCAGCTAGACGACATCGTCATAGTAGACGATGATGGTTGGGAAACTGACCCCGACAACGCGCGAAATTGGTCTTGTGCGAAGAAATGGGTTACCGTGCTCATAGTACGTCTTTTGAGATATTGGTATCTCGATTGACGATCACGAAATTCGGCAGGTGTCCTTGTACACTTTGGTTTCACCACTCGCCAGTTCCATGTTGGCGCCTGGTTTACCGGAGATAGCCACAAAGTATCGCATTACCAACCCTACCGTGGTGGCGTTGACACTCAGCATTTTCTTGCTGTCTTATGCTCTTGCGGTACTTTATCTTCGTCAGCTGATTATTCAACGTCTCTGAAATATATCCGATTAGCCTCTAGCCGTTGCGCCCTTGTCTGAAATGCATGGACGGCGGTGGGTTCTCAACATTTCCAACATCTTCACCGTCATCTTCAGCCTGGGTTGTGCGTTTTCCCCGACGGCTGGATCTCTAATCGCATTTCGTTTCCTCTGTACGTGCATAATATTATCCTTCACATCATGTCTTTGTCAACTTACATTTGGCATGGAGCCGGTGTTTCTGGAGCAGCACCGGTCGCCATCGGCGGGGGATGCATCAAAGATCTTTTCCACGAACGAGAACGGGCCGTTGCTATGGCTATATACAGCATTGGGCCCTTAGTTGGTACGATAATGATGGCCAAGAAAATGATGAATCTGTTGCAGACCTCACTTTATAGGTCCCACCATCGGGCCCATTGCCGGGGTTTCATCGCCCAAAGTATTGGCGTCAAATACATCTTTGTCATTCTCGCCGGTATGTCCTGGGCATCGTCTTACAACAAAGTAGTTTCCACAATTTGTGCACAGTGGCTTGTGGTCTTGTTTCTCTGGTTGCGATTATCTTCCTTCGGGAGACGTATGCGCCTGTAATAAAGATTGGGAAGCTCAAGAAAGATGCGAGTGATCCTGAAAAGGCGGAGAAGCTTCAACTATTGCGTACGCCGAACGACAAGAAGTGGAAGATCATCGGGGAGAACCTCGTGCGACCGCTCATGTTGCTCACATGCAGTTTCATCTGCTTCATCCTCAGTCTTTACTTAGCTTTGTACGTCCCATCTATTACGTTGATATGCGCTGTTGACGTGTTTTTAAAAATCTTTTCTAGCTTGTATGGTGAGATGAATTGAGAGATGACCATCACCTGAGCTCACCGCAAACAGGCATCAACTACTTGATGTTCACTACTTTTGCCGGTACGTCCTGTACCATGTGATTTGCATCAGGTCAGACGATAATCGATTTCCAATCCAGACTTGTTCGCAAACAACTATGGCTTCGGGCCTGGCCTGGGCGGCCTGGCGTATCTAGGTCTCGGCGCTGGCTTCGCTCTCGCGACGCTCTTTGGCGCTCCGATGGCCAACAAGACGTATGCATACGTAAGTGGTGATGCGAGTCCTCACGCAGCTATGTAATGCTCAAGTCGCGACCTCTAGCTCGCGGATAAAAACGGCGGCCAGGGTGAACCTGAGATGCGCATGCCGATGATGCTCGTTGGCTCGGTTTTCGTTCCCATAGGCTTGCTGTACGCATTCCACGCTCGTCTTCCGATTTGACTCTCACGTTTCCGGTGTGTGTGTGTGTGTTTTAGGTGGTACGGATGGTCGGCCCAAGCCAAACTGCATTGGATCATGCCTATCATCGGTTCTGGTATCTTTGGCATTGGCATGATGACTTGCTTGTAAGGTCGCGTCCAGAGTTCGGAGATTCCCAAATCTGACGCGCCAATTAAGCTTGCCAATCCAACTCTACCTGGTCGACGCGTTCAAATACGCCGCGAGCGCGCTTGGTGCAACAGCGGTAAATTTCCCTCCTTTGTGCCACTATAACTGGAAGATGACACCATTCTCTTTTTTTTCTTTCTTTTTCTTCTTCTTAAATGCAGGTACTGCGATCCCTGTTTGGATTCGCCTTTCCACTCTTTGGCCAACAAATGTTCGACGCATTGAATGATGGAGGTGGAAATACGGTAAATTCATGTCTCACACTCTTTTGGAATTTCTAATTATTAATGTGACGACAACTCATTGTAGCTACTCGCTGTCATCGCCATTGTTCTTGGTATCCCATTCCCGATCTTGATATACTACAAGGGAGCCGCGATGCGGGCAAAAGGCACGCTGACAAAGTAGTAGTAGCAGTAGTAGTAGGGGCATTCATTCATTTTTGATTTATTTTTTAACATTATGCTGACGAAAGGCGTTGCTAACGAAAGGCGTTGTATATTAGGTAAACATTTTGAATATTTGAATCAAGCATGGGATGACTTTCCATAGCCGTAACTTGAATATCTAACTTCAAATCGGTCGCATCAAGGGTCGATGGCCGAGGTGCCGATGAGAAAAATGTCTGAAGGAGTCAAGTTGCTGTATTCAAGACGTTTTCTAAACCTTAAATTTGAAAGGGGGGTCCGGACCCCCCTTTCAAATTCTGCATCAACACTTGAATCCGAATAAGGCAGTGCCGAGCTGATGCGCTGATGCGATCACACTTGGACACTCGATCGAGCAGTGATCGACCTACCTCTGGGACACTGCTCGTTGCGCCCGTTGTGTCCTATGCAAGCAAACCTCCCACTAGGCTGTGCCCACGAGGAGGGTGGCATATCAGGCCAAAGGAGATGACTTCAAGAGGGAGTCAGCGAGTCGCTTCTCATTCGAAGAAGGCGAGCCACTCTGCTCTCCACTGGCTAACACTGCAGCTATGGCTACCATATAGTCCATGTCTTCACTATACCTTATTTGCATTGCGAGAATGCATTGTGGGAAATTGCGATACCTAATTAAGAACTCTCGTTTGAATCAACTTGAAGTCCTTATGGTTTTCTAAATCCAATCTTCAAACTCATCTACCCTGATTTTAAAGCCCGCTGAATAACGTTTAGAGATAGAAAATCAAGTTACGGCTGTGGAAAGTCATCCATGAACTGGTTTCAATCACCTGTCAATCAATCAATTGACTGTCGAGTTCCCGAGTGCCTGCAGGTTTGCATCTCGACATCTCTTTTTCCGCGGATCAAAAACAAGGGGCTCGCTCTCGGGCTATTTTGCGCTTACAATTGTGATGGGAATCTGACTGGCAACTGAGGTACGAGCACAAGCTCAGGAGCTTCAATTGTGCTGGCGCAACGTGGGATTCTGATCCGCGACGGGCAAACCGAATCGTGTGCAAGAATATGCGAAAACGCCCGATATCAAGCACAAAACAACTTTATTTAACCCACAACACCACAAATCACATCTGCATTAATCATCTACTTTTTCTATGATAAAAATTTTTGGTAAACAACCTGCGGTATCGCATATAGTGCCGTTGACAACAAAAGAAAACCCGAATGAACAGCAAAAAAAAGCTGTCATGCATACAACAGATATAAGATGAATAAGAAGAGGTAATCCAGCGAGTGCCCCAATGTCCAGCAGTGCGAGAAAGGTATTCAATGTTGGTATTATTAATAATGTGATGCAAGCATGCCCTTTGAGAATGAAGAATGACCAGAAAAGGAAGAAGAGGAGAAAAAAACTCGAAACCGACCCACCAACCAATAAATACAAGTGATCAATATTTTGATAAGGCATGATAAATGATGAGTGCGCAAGGTCATAGCGGCAGCAGCAGCAGCAGTGAGATGAGCGTCAACGAGAGTGGCCGGACGAGGGACAAAGTCGACCGCAGCGTAGCGCCATTGATCACGGATACAAAGGAGGAGCCGCACTGAGTATCGAGCGCCCTCGAGCCCGAATTATACGTCGCCGCGAGGGGCTTCAAGTCGGTCACCTGAGTCGAATTCTGGAGGGCGGCGAGGTACGTGTTCATCAAATCCTTTGAGCACGGCGAACACGTCGGGTTGGCGCCATCGGGGAACGCGATGTTGAGGGGGAGCTGGTAGATGTACAGGTCGGAGGGATTCGAGTTTTGGACGGCTTCGACGTAGCAGTAGGCGTTGGTGGCGGGATCGACGAGGCAGGCCGCGTCGTACATGAGACTGTAGGCTCGTAGACCTGGGAGAAAGAGTTGAAACGGTGTGAGCGTGAGCAAATGGAAGGAGTCAAATGACCACCCCGCACCGTAAGCGTATCCGTCGCGATCGGCGCATTTGTCTGCAGCTCCCTTGGACACAATGATTGAAGCTGTCCCGCAAACCACTCCAGATTAGCGACGCATTGGTCCTTACCTGGAGTGACGTTGCAGGTTGCCCAGACCATGATGTTCGCCAGGGAGAGGTTCGTCTGGGCCTAGAGAGTCACACGATCAGGACCGGCTGTCGTCAAGAAGACGATGGAGGTGACTCACGTTCATAAAATCGTCGGAGCTATCGTAAAGCATCGAAAAAAGGGCGACAAGAGCGAAATGCCAGCGAGTTGGTCATGTTGGTAAAAAAGTTGACGCAGGCGACGCTCATGTTATCGGAGGGGATTCCGGCAGAGAAGGGTTGAGGGAAGGGGTTTGGAAGGACGGGGGAGAAGAAGGGACGGTCGGGAGAGTCTGGTGAGAGAGTGGGGCGGTTGGTGAAGGAGGATGGGGGGAGGAGGCGATGGCTGAGCTCATGAGGAGGACGCTGGTGGTCGATGGCGGGATTCTTGCGGTGGACACGAGGGTGCTGGGAAGAGTAGACCAGGCTGCAGCGGGAGCGACGAGGAGGAGATGGAGGATGCAGGATATGAGGAGGGTGAGGGAAAGACATGGGAAGTCATGCATAAGGAGCGAAACGGGGAAACGAGCGACGTTAAAATGACGGAAAACAAGAAAGCATTTAATCAGCCGCTGTCACACCATCGGCCGTCTTGTCACGCCCGCCCACCACCCGCTGCGTCGCACGGACAATACGCTCCCACTTGACCTTATTGTACCGCGCTTTCACCATCTTTGCAGCAGGATGCCTCATGAGCTCTTCCACGCTCTCAGGCTGCGACAGCAACTTCATCCCCACCACGGCACTCCGACGTGCCGACTTGCCGTATTGCTTCACAAACAACTCCTCCACCAACACCGCAAACCGCGCTTCCCGCTTCGTCACTCCCCATCCCCGCTCCCACGCTGGGCCTTGTACCGTCACCGTTTGCGCGTCCACCCATAACATTGCCCCCACCTCTTCCGTCTGTGCTACAATCAGCACATCTTGACAGAACCCCATCGCCGCCCCAAACGACCTGAATCGGAAAAACCCATTCAGCACCGGCTGCTTCTCGAGCACCACCCGTCCATCGCCGCCCTCCCGCGTCACGTTGTTATACACCACGTACCACCCGCGCGTGTACAGCGGCCGAATCACCCGTCCAAACTCCTCGTCCGTGCACAGCTCGTCACCCACCCCCTCCTCCAGAGGCACCTCTGGAATCGGAAACGGCGCCACCCCCTCCAAACCAGGGGTTACCACCGTGTCGTACGATCGTTGCTCACTGCGGATCAGCCACTCGTCCGCCTGCCGCTGCCTCTCCTTGATGCGCGCCACATTCAGAGGAACACGCGGGTACTTCCACTTTGCGTCGAATCCAAACCCAGACCGGACGTACTCTGTGAATATGTCCTCCACCGCAATCGCGAACCGCACGTCGTGCACGGATATCCAGGCCCAACGCGCGTCCCCTCGCTGCTCAGCAGACTCGGCGCGTCGTGGCACCGATGCGTCCCAGAAAAAACAGCGACGCGGTAGGCCTCTTTCGACGTCCCGAACGGTCGGATGGCCACAAACGGCTCATGTTGTTGTTGTTGTTGCTGCTGCTGCTTCACCTCGCCGTCGCGATCCGAGGTGACCATCTCGGTCAGGTCTTGCAGAAACCCCTTGGTGTCTGCGGCCCGGCGAAAGTGGAACGTGCGCCGGAGGTACGGGGCTGAGAACACGCCCGAACGAAGCTCCCCGTCGGCGGTTAAGTAGAAATTGCGGTGAAAGTGCACAACAGACCAGCGGTACCGGTATAGCGGCTTGACATAATTTACAAACTCGTCCTCTGTGATGTAGACGGTCGGACTTGTGGGTGGTGGCGCAGGTGGAGGCTTGGGAAACGTGACCTTGCGCTCTGTCAATGTCGACGAGTGTCGGCGTAAAACATGGCGAAACATTTCACGAGTAAACAACGTCAAATACCATCCCAATATTATTGCATTTTTTATTCGCAATAAATAAAAATATCTTATCTACTTGTTTAATTGTACATTTGCTGCTTGCTATGCTAATGCCTGAACCGATATCTCTACTAATGTTTCACGAATGCGCCCTCTCAAGCGCTGTCATAACACGGCCCCACGCATCGTCTAGCGTATCATACACGGCATCCACCACCCCCAAAACACACGTATTTTGCCACACTCCCTGAATAAACGCCGCCTTACGCATCAGCGACGCCATATCGTCCCCATCCGCAGGCGCCAGCACAGCGAGAAGCACATCCGCCCGTTTTGTGTACAGATACGAATACAGCACTGGGAATGCCGCGGGCACCGGAAGCCGAAAAGGCACCACGGGTATCCTGTGTGACGTTTCTGATCCAGAGGGTGTCGACGGTGCAGGGAGGGCAGGCAGATTGGCACAGTGTGCGGAGAATACGAGCTGGTGCGCGGGGAAGAGGGTAACTTTGGTTTTGCCCGTCGAGCACGATGATGACGATGACGATGACGATGACGATGACGATGGTGACGAGTAGACGGCGAGCATATGTGTGGGTGGGTTGGCTCGTACCTCCTCCGACTCTGAATCGAGCTCCACGTCGAGCTCAGCGGGAAGCCCATTAGTGTACGGAAGACAAGCCTGGACGTATCGCAGCGCTGCCAACATCCTAATTAAATAAATAAATAAAAAGACACAAAAATCAGAGATCTCCTCAGCGGCGGAGTAAAGGGATATGCTTACTGCGGCGCGACGATGGCGAGTTTGTCTCGGACGTACTGAGGAGGCAGACCTCTCAGTTCAGGGTACGCTTCTTCAATGATAGACATGTCTATCTCCCGCAGTGCAGGCCGGGCAATGTGCGGGGCAGGCGGATACGAGTCGTGCTCGCGCAAGGGGTTGGCACTGCCGGCGTCGCCATATGGACGGGCGGGGATGGGGAACCGCGGTTGACGGCCTTGTTCGCAAGCGGGGCTCTGATCTGCTGGATAGCCATTCGCTGGTGCTTGGCTAGGATACGCTTAACGGGTGCGCATGAAGAGGAGGAGGAGGATGAAGAGACAGAACGGCGAACGAAACGGTGGGGGGAGCAAGAAGGAGGGCGAGACTTGTTGACAAATCGTGCGACCATGGCGTGGACTGCGGCGGGGACGAGGACGAAGAGGAAGACAAACGGGCATTGGGCTTGGGCAGAGGTTTATATACTTCGCCTTCTTCCATCCGGGCCCTGCCGTCACCCACTTCGTCCACTCGATTGATTCTCTGATCCTTTTTTTATTCCCTCCTTTGGAAGGTCTGATTGCCTCAAAAGGAAGTTGTGTACCTTTATGGGTCCATGATTTATTGGATTGGTTTGTTGATTATTTCCTTTTCTAGTAATTCTTCGGGTCCATAATACAACATCCCAATCTGGATGGCTTACCAAATTCGTCCTCTCCATTAAAAATGAAGACAGCACTGAGGCAAAGAGTTCTGGTCAAGCTATCCACTACAAGTCGACGCAAATACCATTCATTCTCCATCACCAATCTGCCTCTCAGAGAGTACACAACCAGATTGGGACGGCGTGCAAATGCATCACCTGCCATATTGCCTCCATTTTGTCCCTCAATTCATTAAACATTACCTCTTCACCCAGCCCAAAACAAAGTGCTTGTACCACGGCCTTGCTATGCTTCCTAATCATGCCAAGGATATGTGCCTGCATATCCTGACTTTTTCCATGAATCCAATCTGACGCTATCATCACGGATGACAGTCATACAAGAGTCGAGAGATACTACGCCTATTTCGGACAGGTCGCCTGTAGAATTGATCAATTTCGCCTCAACCACATCCTGAACGTGTTTCCAAGTTTGTATCAGCTATTGGCTGTCGATCGACACAACCTTGCAGATTGAAATTTCTGGTCGCCGCGCTCTGTACCAGTCAAATACCCTCCCTACCTTTGCCCCAGTCATTAAAGGTTATCCGGAAGGGTGGTTCGTTGCTGAGCCAAGACGATGAGGTGGAGTTGAGATAGGGCTTGGCGAGCTCAGACGGATTGACCATGGATGTCCTGAATGCTGATTAAAAGGCCATGTTCTTTCTTGGCCTTTAATGTGACGCAATGATCTTGCTCTCCTGAACACGACGTTAGCTTAGTAGGAGAGCATGTGAAATGTATTCGCTAACCTAAGATTGACCACTGTTGTTCAAGGACAAGAGCAGCGTTGGGCGCAGCTTTGCAGCATGCTTATGACTCTATACATATAAGCAAGATGCTGGCATGTCCGGAATCTGTTCTAATTCTCCGCATGCAAGCCGCCATGCTTCTGGATAACCTTCATAACATGTCAAGTTCTCGAAGACTGAACCGATGCCTCAAGGTAATCTCGGCTGATGCATCACCACTGTGAGCTCGGTGTAAGCACTGTAAGGTGCGCCAATCTTATTTTAGTGACCCTTTGTCCTCCAAGTTGCTAGTGAAAAAGATGACATGGGAATAACGATATCGAGCCTCTGGTCGTTTGCTCATTGTGTTGATATAAAGTGAAGTGATATACTCTGTCATCCTTATCTACCATGCTCAAGCTAAGCTTTTCTGTCTTCTTCCTCCTTGCCACCCTCCAATCTAGCATTGTTCTCACGTCTCCCATTGATTTGCGTGAACGTTGAATCATCCACAGAGCAGTGTCATCCATGTATTTGCTGGCAGTCGATGCTGCATTTCAGGTTGTCGAAGGGGGTCTTAACCGATGCAATGGTGATCTTAATGTAAGCGGATTTCGTGGCCCACCCAAGATACTTGGCTCAGTTTCTCCAGGTTGTTCCCCCAAACAGTGACGTTAACATAGTTTTTTAAAGACTTTGCACCAAAAATTGTGTCTTCAAGCGCTACTAGACGCGCGCCCATCAACAACTCGAGGCTCTATATGATGATTGACAACTGGTCTAAATGCTTTGACACCAGTTTGTAGTCCTCTAAAAGCATGCTTGATTGAGGCTAAATGTAGGCAACGAGAATTGGCAAGGACAAAGTCAATGCAAAGCCTATTCTTAGTCGACAGAAAATCTGGGACATCCCATTTGTGGAGCGCCGTTTTCTTGTTCGGTTACCTTCCATCTCGTTTGTCGTGATTTTGGGGCTAGACTTGGAGGGTTTCTCACACTATGAAAACCACCATCTGATCGGACAATGTTGTACTGTGTTTTCGGTAAGTACTTACGTTGAACGTACTCGAACAACAGTACTATGTTGACATCACCAATGTTACTAGTACCTCCTATCCCCGCTAGTTTCCAGACGTATCTCTGCCTCACATTCTACGAGCGGCCACGAATCACTATCCTGGACTCATCCACAAGTAGTCGCGTCTTCAACAGTGTTGCACTCATGTGACCTATCCTCTGTGCTGTCTATAATATCAATGGCGGATATAGATACCCCACCCATTCTAGTTCCGCGCAGGGTCATGCTTGCCGTGATACTGGTGATTGCATCAATTGTCATGCATTGTAGGTTTCTATTCTCCTCAGTGCCATGGATGATGACAAAAGTTTTAATTTTTACGCAACAACAGATCTATACGTGCACGTGTTTGACGCGATCCTTGCAGTATAAAAGTGGATTGAAACAGCAATTCCCTAAGTGGTCACCAGACAGACTAACTCACCATGTCTAAATTCACTTCCGTGTCCATCTTCCTCCTTGCTATCCTATCCACCCTCGCTCTCACTTTCCCCATACAACCGCGTGACATCAACACGTTCAAAGAGGATC
>JAEBUS010000102.1:134535-169273 GCA_023014475.1 Amanita pallidorosea | reverse complement strand
CTCCACTCTTATCTCTTTCCTCTTCGTCCTCCAAGTTGCGAACGTAGGACAGGCCCATTTCGGACCAGGTCCTGTCCTTCTCCGCTGTACGCCGAGACTTACCCTACTACATCTTTGCCCGAGACTGACAGTCAAATAGGTGGAGGCACGTCTAACGTGAGTATGACATGTATAGTTTATTGTGCTTAAACGTAGCTGAGGCATGGTCCCCGCTATTCAGTTAAAATGTGCGTACATCACATGGTACTATATTTTTGCCCTAACTCACCTTTGACGATTACAGGTCCCACGGACTCGTACACTTGCTGTCCTTCGTCCGGTGGTTTCACTGGAGTGTAAATATCGATTTGTGGTTCATCACGCCGTTGATGCGCTGACTTGCAAATTTTAATTACAGGTGCAGAATACTAGCAGAAGGAGGAGCGTGTCCTTTGGAGCCGTAGAGAATGCTGTTATAGTAGTTAGTCAGCGGATATAATAATGTAGAGGGGTACCATATATAAAAAGATCCTGGGAAACCTTTATCTATTGCGCATGACACCGCCAAGTTAAGAGTTGTCTGTGGATTGGGGCTTCGTTCATGTTCACAGCAGCTTGTTAAATAACGTGATGCTTTTGGTTGTCGGCGCTCCGCTGTGACCTTGCAACACACCATATGACGATTGAGGTGGCAGACTCTTCTAGAAAATTTAGGACTGCCATTCGGGGGATCCGTAAGACATGCGTCTTAGGATGATCCTGCAGACTGAGGCCTGAATTGACCAGCCCGGGACTGATATGATGATATGAATACAGTTGACTTTTTCATAATGCATAGCCTCGGGACCGGCTTGAGCCCCATGCAACAAGAGATATATGCAACACGGAAAGATGTCACATAGTGTGATTATCGTGACACTCCCCTACAGAATGTGACATCGATTTCAGCCATGATACAGACGTCCCAACTACTCTAGTTTACTGTAAAATAGCTATCTAATGATGATTGAGTACAGTTGAGAAGATCCTTATGCTGTAGCTGTGCTCTGTACCTACGCAAATGATGAAGTAATTCAAGTGGAGAGTCGAGGTCCCCATGGCTAATGCATGCTTTCTCCAGCAACGTACATAAATTAATGACCTCATGACGAGGAAGGAAATCCTTATCGTCACCATCCGAGTCTTCATCCGAGTCATCGAGCTCGATCATCTTACCCTGTGTGACAGCTCTTTGCGATGTCACCTTGGGTCATTCCGGGGTGCTGGTCAATGAATGCAAAAACTGTCATCCAGTCATGTAGCGTTAAGTTGTTGCAGCTGATTTCCAATTTGGTTATCTTTGCAGAAGTTTGTGGTCCATCCTTTGTGATACTGGGACCCTTAGGCTTTCACTGGTAGGGTTTGGGCTTTTCGCGAGGTTTCCGAGTAGGCTCAGGGGGCATTTTGTTGAATGCGGAAAATTTCCATGCACTACTTATATGATGGAGTCTGCAATTCTGGGTGTGCCCAAATGACCGACTGGGCGCTCCGTTCATGATCACCGCCATAAAAAGTGTTCTGATACTGCATATCACCGCCACCAGACCTATGCATTATGCGTTATGCATTATACACGTTGGGCCCCTGCGTCCCATGGTGGTTCCATCATGAAGGCTATGCAAAACCAGAATTATGCATGATCACGTCATGCATTATGAAAAAGTCAACTGTATAATAATCTCGTGCAGTGCGTGAGTCAAACTTACCAGGGCATTCCCTTCTTGGCGGTCATAGCGACACGGTAATCAGTAATCTGTGAATGCGTGACTATCCTAACGTTTAAGACCTGCCAATGCGCCACCCGCATCTGTAAGTCAGCCACGCGAGTCGCGGAGCGTGCAGAAAACCTAGCGCCTCACGTAAGCATATCAAGCTCATGTCATCGACGAACAAGCCGTCACGATCAGCCTGACATCGAACCCATTTTTCTCTAGTGGATATCGGAGACGTTGGACCTCGTCTCGTTGAGCGGCCCATTCCCAAGTGTGAGCCACAACTTGACTTGCTGACTGTTAGATCGAGGTCTCCGTGGGTTTGGCCCACTGCGCTCAAAGAAATCATTGTCATGACCGAGGTAATTTGATCTGCTCTGCAAGACTGCACTACTACATGTCATCCGAGTAGCTTTATTACCCTTCAAATGAACAACTTCTCGGCTGCAATGTAGGCTATCCGATTCTTCCGTCACCCTCCCCACCTGGTCTTCGTCCTTTCCCGATCGATCAGCCGGTATGCGTGCTTTCGCCCGTCTTCCATAAACTCGCCCGTGCCCCGCTGCTACATCGGCCGGTCATGGCGAGTCCTTTGCAAGTCATCGTTCTCATCCAGTTACTCATACATGGTAACATGGATTGCGGAGATGGCCCGGGGACTATCGATGTGAGCGCCTACTTGTGCTCTTCCTCACACGCAATTGACAATCCAAAGTCGCGGCCTGACGGCTCGGCTTTGGCTCCCACACCCCAGGCCGAGCCAAAAGCCGTCCCAGGCTCACAGCTTCAGGCCGGGCCGGAACAACACTACGTAGATTTGCCTACTTTAGTCTTACGCACTGCTGCGCCGCTGTTGTACAAGATGTTTATATTCCCGGACAAAAAAACTCCATGCCTTTCCAGCTTGGAGTCAAGCACACATACAATCCCGACTGAGGTTATCAATATCTCGGCCCTTAAATGAACAACGCATACTTGCCTGGTCGGACTGGAATGATGAAGTGAATATGCCAATAATATCATGCGGTGCGTCAAAGTTTCCGTAGGGCATTCCCTTCTTTAGCAGATTGGCGGCCATATCGAACGAGGACGAAGAATGGGAACATTTCGTCTCTCCCTGTAAAGGTCGCGGGCCAGGCAATTAGGGAAGTGCACGGGTACGGGTCACAACGGGTACCCGCCAGCTGCCCACGCGAACGCCCACCTGCTCTCGCTCTCTCGCCCCTTGCCCCTTGGCCACCTGGGTACCGCGAATCGTCCATTACCCGTGCCAAAACGCACCCGTACCCGCTGAGGCAATTAGTAATCTGACGTGCAACTGTGGTAAAGCCTTGATATTGATATCTCGGGCCGAGCGTCCACGCATGAACATCAGTGCGAATCGATCGTGAAGCTGATTGTGTTTGGACGCCGCCCTTGAGAAACTGAGCGACTTGAGGATGTTGGAGATGTCCAGGAGTTGTTTATAGGACTACTCTCACGCGTACTTATCTCAAGCGGTGACTTTTCCAGGTCACCGACATCGTACTTGTCCTGACGGCCTAGTATAGATAGATGTTTTATTGAGGACAATATCTCAGTGGATGACAGGCAATCTGCTTGCCAAGATGATACATACTTGCGCTCAGCCAAAATTTTCCAAAAGCAACTCGCACTTGTACCATGTGACCATAGCGTCAACTTTAATTGCCATATTTCTTTCAGTCCCTGCTCAGCATTTAAAACATGACTTTCCATCATCCTCCGACTAAGCTCCTCAAGAGCTGGAACCCGCAATGGCGCAGTGAATATGAGCCGACCAACTGACCATATATCCACTCGAATACTTTTGGTGAGTGGAGCTGCTTTGCTTGGCAGAAAACAGACATCCTCCCAGTCAATCAGGAACCAATTGGATGGCTGTTCCCGGGTTTGCATGATATTTGGCCAGCGGATATCGCGATGTAATAATGTTTATGGATGAGCATGAGATACCTGGCTAGAGCATTAGTTAATGAAGTAGAAGAATATTGAGACTACCTGGAGAGTTTCGAGGATGCATATTACAGCATTTTGAACATCCGCAGATGATTTAGGACCTTTGTCGTTGCCTGCTGGCTTGCGTTCGGTATATGAGCCAGGTACATCATGCTGAACTGCAGCTTTCTTGAGTCGGTCCCCATTGGGAACGCCCTTCGATGCTAATGCCTGATAGATCTCTAGTAGATGTTCGACGTGCTCTTTTCCTTTGGCCGGATCCTCTAATCCATAGGTCTTGCGCACATATGATGTAAAAAACAGAATCGACTTGCCGCCCTCGCTAAGCCTGAAGCCAAAACACCAAATGGCAATAGAAAAAAAACATGCCCGCCGAATCTGCAAAAACATATCTCTATCTTTGCCTTCTCCGATTACCTGCAGAAGCCATTGAAGGATGCCGCACAACTTGATCATCCTTGAAGCACTCTTGATACGTTCACGTCGCGAAGAAAGATCAGCTGTTATTAAATCCACAACCCGAAGGCTTCCATCTTGCGGCAATATAGCCCCGGGCCACAGGATTGAAATCTGGTAGGGCCTAGCACCTTGATTAATAGCTACTAGGACTAGAGCAAGTTGGAGCTGAATAAGGTTTGACAAATTTGAGCGCTGCCATAGACAACATGGTGATGGGGGCTGCGCCTGAGGTCCGAGGGATAAATATGAGTGGTGAGCGCGAGGCTTGACCCAAGTTGTTGATTTGACCTTGGGCGCGGTCACGTGATCCTGCGCGTTCCAGGGTTCGAAAATTCTCAGCCTAAAGGGAAAACGCGCCAACATCAATGTCCAAGCTTCCCCGCCTACACACTTCGCCTAACAGGGCTATCTACGCCCCGGCATTGGTCTCGACAGTGACCACAAGACAGAAATCCAAGTCTTTGGCGCAGGCGACTGCGACTGCGACGACCACTACCACAAACATGATGACGAAGCCCAGTTTGAAGCGCAAGTCGCGGCAATCAGATGACGAGGAGGCTGTTGAGGCAGCAGATCAACCCCGGAAGCTGCCCGCCATCGGAATCAATCGTCCGACTCGGCCTCTACAACCCTCGCGCACTGCACTAAACACGTCGACTGGACTAAAGCCACCAAACAAATCACGGGCTCAACCAGCAACCACTTCAAAACTTACACGCGGAACCACCGCGCCCCCATCCTCTTCTACTGCCCGCCCACCTGCTCGGTCGAGGGGTACTGGAGCCACTACAAGGGCTGTTTCAGGGCCGATGCGATCACGCGGATCTACCACGGACGATAAACGATTTAATAACTTGCAAACCCAACTCAAGATGGTGGAGTCTGCACATGCAGCCGATTCCGCTCGGTTAGCTGCTGACATGGAGGCAGAACGCGTCAAAGTCGCTGAATTGCAGGCAAACCATATGACACTGTCGCGCGAGCTGGTTGACGCCAAAACTCAAGAACTATCGCAACGACGCGAGCTAATCTTGGCATCCGACGAAATTGAAAAGTTGAAGAAAGCTCATGCAAAGGAGATCATGGAATTGGAGATGGATTTGAGGAGGAAGGAAAGGGAGGCACGCGAGGTGAATGAAGATCTGAGGATCTGTAGAGGTGACCTTGACCGAGAACGGGAGGCCGTGGCTACGCTCAAGGGCAGCGTAACACAGCAGGCGACAGCGCAAATTGCTTTAACGTCACAAAACACGGCTTTGCAGGCGCAAGTGAGCGCACTACAGTCGCAAATCGATGATTACGCGCGGACAATTTCGGTTTGCGACTCAAGTTAGAGTCGTCCGATAAAGAGATCGAGGCGCTTAAATTGGAGACGATGGAAAGCGAGACGGTGCGACGCAAACTGCATAATATGGTGCAGGAACTCAAGGCAACATTCGCGTCTTTTGCCGCGTCCGACCAGTGCTTCCATCCGATATTGTATCTTTAGCATCAACGAACGACGTGAGTTCGTTGACAACAGATCAATTCAACAGTTTGAAGGAAGATGTTCAAGCACATATGACCTTTCCCGATCGGCGGGACCACAAGGAAATTGTACTCCATTCCTCCAGTGAGAGCGCCACTGGTCAGGAACGAAGGGAAACGTACAACTTAACTTCGATAAGGTTATCCATTCATTCTTCTTCCGAGACCGTCAACTCAAGTGTCGTGGCAGGTGTTTGAACCGGAATCGACTCAAGCACAGGTTTTCGAAGAAATTTCTCAGCTTGCCCAAAGCTGTACGGACGGCTACAACGTTTGCATCTTTGCGTATGGCCAGACGGGATCCGGCAAATCTTTCACCATGGAGGGTGGCTCGGTAAGGGCGATGGCACTGTCTCGAAACACCGCTTGTTGCTGAGCATATATCTAGACTGAAACGACGGTTGGAATGATCCCGAGAGCGGTTGAGCAGGTCTTCCGCGTGACCGAGTTCATGAAAACTAAAGGGTGGCAATATCGGATGGAAGGGCAATTTCTTGAGATCGTGGTCTTGTCCGAATGTTCACGGCCATCTTCTTACCTCCGTACCAGTATAACGAGACAATCAATGATCTTTTGGCTCCCGCAAATTCTGTGATGGAGAAGAAGCATGAGATTAAGCATGATCCTAAGACGGGAACAACACGAGTCACAGAGTTGACGATTGTCCCTCTCACGTCCCCTTCGCAGGTCAAAACGTTATTGGCTCTCGCCCAGTCGCGGCGAAGTGTGGCAGCGACACTCGTCAACGAACGGTCTTCCCGATCTCACTCTGTCTTCACCCTGCGCATTAATGGTGTCAACGTCGGCATCGGAAACGATGGTAAAGCTGATTTGTTCAGCGCTACTAGCGCAAACATCGGCGGAACGGGAGAGCGATGCGAAGGCTGTCTAAACCTTGTCGATCTCGCTGGTAGCGAGAGGTTGAATGTCAGTTTTGCGCCAGGTGTCACAGCCGACAAGGAGAGGGTGAGAGAGACGCAAAACATCAACAAGAGCCTGAGCGCATTAGGAGATGTCATCGCTGCACTAGGCGAACGTGGCGAGGCTGCGGGGGCTAATAAACATATACCATACCGAAATTCCAAGGTAGGCAAGCCAACCATCGTATTATGCTCTGTATCGCTCACCAATTTGATCAGCTTACTTATTTACTTCAAAACTCGCTAAGCGGAAATTCAAAGACCTTGGCGAGTATTAGTCAAGCGTCTCGTCAGCATACTAAATTTCAAGGTCTCCAGATGGTTCTCAACCTCTCACCGCTTGCAACGCACCTCCAAGAGTCATTAACATCCTTGCGGTTCGCGACCAAAGTGGGTATCAGTGTCTGTATCATTTGAAATCTTCGTGACCCCCGTCGCAGGTAAATAATACAACACTTGGTACAGCAAAGAAGCAAGTTAAGAGTTCTTCGTGAATACCTACCTATGTACCATAGACAAGGAGGTGTCTTTTCGATATCCTCGCGAAACCCTTTATATAAATGTGTATTGAGTACATAAGGTCTGAGGCTGCTATGCATAAAGCCTGATGATAAGGGGCTGGCAACCCATCAGTCACCTAGCTGGTCAATAGACCAGTGTTGGACAAGCCATTTGATAGCAGCCACTCCATGTGGCAAAATTTGAGGATATCCACATGTATATCTACATGTATATCCATAATCCTGTGAAATGGTGATGGATATGGATTTGTGATGACATGTACTGGTGATAAGCCTGCCCCTGGCACTGCAGGAGAACAGGCCAAATGTGTTAGGATTGCAATCCTAGCCCCTCAATTTTGGTTTTACTCTATATTGAAACAATATACAGCAGTGCAGACACTAGCTAAGTAAGGTTTCAATATACTTACATAACTCTGATAGTTATTATAATAGTTACATTAGATTAGTTACATTCATTACAATAACTCATGTAATGAACATCTTATCTAATCTATATCTAATCATATCTTATTTTGATAAGATATGATTGAATAACTATTAATTAAGTGTTTAATATTTAATCATAAATAGCTTATATAATATTAGTCATGTGACTTATGACTCATGATTAGCCATAATTGTTACGAGGTCGCTAGACCAGGTCGCACAACCAGCGAGGGACAAGAGAAAGAAAAAGAAGAAACTCTGTTGTACTGTCTAGGACAGTGACAATCAAGAGCCTAGAGCTCTTGATGCAAACTACAGGAATATATACCCTGTACCTCATGCCGTCACATGACCGACATGCCTCCGCCTCACTCCTGACCCGCGGGACGCTTACCTAATACCGATAAGATAAAAGATAAGATCAACGATAAGATCTTAGATAAGATCGAACCGTGACATTACCCCCCCTCTAAAGGTTCGCGTCCTCGAGAACCTTTGCTGGTTCTTCCTCTTCATCCGCTCCGCCCTTCTCTTCATAGACCTGTAACCGGTCTCTCTTCCAATTTCTCCAGTTCCTCTCAAGCTTTTCTCGGTACTCCTGATCGAACCTGCCGTCTTCCCATCCAAATAACCTTTTGGATTGTGTCGTTTGCGTCAGATTTTCGTACCGTCGAAAAGCTCCTTGAGGTAACCGCCTAGGAGCCGGTGCATTCGGCTTCTTGCGGTGAAAGTCCTTGACCAAGTCTTGCGCATTCGCAAGATTTCCTGCCGCTTCCCAAGTCGATTCCTCCACTGGATATCCCTTCCACTTGACTAAGTACTGGAGCCCTCGGCCTTTGTATCGGCTGTCCAGTACTTCCTCCACCTCATACTCTTCACCCTTCACCTTCGTCTCCTCGTCCTTCCGTCTCTCTTCCAACTCTCGATCCTTCCGCTTCTGTTCTGGGAAAGCGGGTTCCACGTACGGCTTTAACAATGCTTCATTGAAGACATTGTATACCTTCCACGATGTTGGCAGCTCGACTCGATAAGCCGCCGACCCAATCCGTTCGAGTATCTTGTATGGTCCGTAAAATTTATTATCCAACTTCTTGGACGCTCGTACATGAGGCAAGTGTTCCGAATTAACGTACACCTTGTCGCCTATGTTATACTCCCGGGATGGTCGCTTGCCTTTGTCGTATTGTTTGGCCATCCGTGCCGCCGTCTTCTCCAGATTATCCGTGGCCTTGTCACAGGCCTCCTTCACATCTGCCACAAAATCTTCCACTGCCTTCACCGGTGTCGTCTTGACCGGATCGAACCACTTCCGAGGATGTCTCCCATAATTCAGGTAGAACGGCGAGTATCCCGTTGACGAGTTTTCCCTGTCATTGTGACAAAACTGGGCTAGAGCTAAGTGCTCGCTCCAGTCATCCTGTTTGTCGTTCGTGTACATTGCCAGGAATTCCCGTACTTCTTGATTTACTCGTTCCGTCTGTCCATCTGTTTGAGGGTGATATGCCGTAGATGGATTGGCCTCAACGCCCAACAGCTTGTACAGTTCCCTCATGAACTGGGAAACAAATTGACTTCCCCTGTCGCTGATGACCCGATTCGGTAGTCCGTGTTCTCTGAACACATTATCCCTGAATAGTCTTGCTACTCCTAGTGATGTAATGGTGGCGTTCGTTGGTAAGAAGAATGCTTTCTTGGAAAAGCGATCTACCACCACCATGATCATGTCGAAGCCCTTTGATTCTGGGAACGGTCCCATAAGGTCCACCGAAATCTCCTGCCAGGGTTGTGCTGGGACGTTTAATGGTTTCAGCGGCGCTGCCCTCTTCGTTCTGTCCGGTTTGACCGTCTGGCATGTTCTACACCCTTTCACATACAACTTGACGTCATGAGCCATCCTTGGCCACCAATAATTCCGAGTGATAACCTCGACAGTTTTGTCCACCCCGTAATGTCCCCATTGGTGGTGTGTGCTCATGATCGTCTCTCGGATCCGGTTGTTGACTGGCACATAAATTCGATTCTTCCATGTGACCAGTCCGTTTTCTTCCTTCCACTCTCCGTTATCGCTCTTCAAGCCCTCCAGGACTTGTCGTTCCCACTGCCTCCTGTTGATCTTCGCAATGTCTTAATGTCTGACAACATTCTGTCGTCATCGTAGAGTCGGACAAAAAGATCTTCTTTGAGAAGAATGACTCCTTCGTTGTCAATCTCCTCCCCCTTATGGTCTGTCCTCCGTGACAGAAGATCGGCTTTGGAGTTGGATTTCCCTGACCGGTGTTTAATGGTGAAATTAAACTCTTGTAAATCCAAAATCCATCGCGCTTGACGCCGGTTAATGTTCTGCGGCTTCCTGAAGTACGTGAGGTTTTGATGATCCGTTAAAACCTCCACTGGAATCTTTGTGCCTTTAAGGTAATGCGACCATTCGTAGAAGGCATGCATTACTGCCAACATTTCCTTGTCGTAAATTTCGTAATTCCTTTCCGCGGGATTTAACGACCTTGAAATGAAGGCCACAGGTCTCCAAGTTCCATCTGTCTGCTGTTGAGACAGGATACCGCCAATCGCGAATTCCGACGCGTCTACTTCCACACGGAATTGACCCTCATCTGCTGGTATTGCCAATACCACCTCTTCGGCCACTCGAGTCTTCAGCCCATCAAACGCCTTTTGTTGGGCTTCAGTCCATTCCCACTCTTCTTTGCCCGTCAGCTTAGTCAACGGTTTTGCTACCGAAGCAAACCCCCGTACAAAGCGTCTATAAAAGTTCACAAAACCAAGAAACTGTTGAACATGTTTCTTGCATTTTGGAACCGGCCAGTCCACAATGGCCTTTACTTTCGCCTTATCCATGCTGATTGAATCATGGGATATGATGAGACCCAAGAACTCAATAGTTGGTTTATCGAACCAACACTTCTCTGGTTTTAGCGACAACTTGTGGTTTTCAAGTTTCGCCAAAATCCTGTTGACGTGCGCCGTGTGACTTTTCTGATCCGCTGAGAAGACCAAGATGTCGTCCATGTAAATGACGACCCACCCTTCCGCAATTTCTTCCCTAAACAGATCATTCATCATCGTCTGAAAGGTCGCCGGTGAATTCATCAATCCAAAGAACATGACTAGGGGCTCAAAGAGCCCCCAATTTGTCCGGAAGGCTGCCTTCCACTCGTCGCCCTCTTTGATCCGAATGTTGTTGTATCCCCATCGAATGTCCATTTTTGAAAAGACTTTCGCATGCGACAACTTATCAATTAACTCGGATATCAATGGTAACGGATACCGATTCTTGATGGTCATCTCGTTCAACTTTCGGTAATCCTGCACTGGTCGTAGTGCACCATCCTTCTTCTTCACAAAGAAGAACGGAGATGCCATGGGCGACTTGCTCGAACGAATCCTTCCAGTGTCCAAATTCTCCTTGAGAAACTCCTCGAGTTTCCCCTGCTCTTCCCTACTCAATGGATATATCTTGCAATCCAACGGCTTCGATCCTGGAATAAGTTCGATAGCGTGATCCCAGGGCCTTCGAGGTGGTAACTCATCGAAGGTCTGTTTTTCGAACACTTTCCGGTGACTTAAGTAGTGTTTCGGAACTACTTCATCAAGGGTCCTTTTGATGGCCTGTTCCGACGCAATTTTCGTTGCCGTGGATTCGTAAGCTCTGATCCACTCCTTGTCCACATCTTCGCGCATCACTGCTATCAATCGATCTCCCTCCTCAAGATGCACGCCGTGCTCGCTCTCCTCGTCCTCGTCCTCTGTTTCTTCGGGTTCTTCGGAGTGCGTATCTGGTTGGCATACGCCCGGACACCGGTTGAAGAGAAGTGAGTTCTTTTGCCAATTCACTTCCGGATTATGGTACTTCAACCAGTCGTGTCCTAAAAACACATCCGTTTTTCCTAGCGAAGAAACACCGAACTCCCACGTCTCTGTGTGAGTTCCTATCTTCAATTTTAGCTGTACCATCTCGGACAGCTTTCCATCCACATTCTCTGATCCGTCCGCGTTGTATACAGGAATCGGGTGGGCGAGTTTTCGCGTGTTGAGATTGTTCCTCTTCACGAAGTCCCGGTTCACGCACGAGCCCGTGCACCCCGAGTCCAACAGGGCCGTTACCGACATCCGTTTTCCGGTCATAACTTCCGTGACCAACACCGGTATGTTCAGTTGTCGTTTTCCTGTTCCCACTACGTATTTCTTATGATACTTCAAGTTATGCAAGTACCACATTGCGCTTTCTTCTGTCTCCTGATTCAAGTCGCGGACCATCTCCTTTGTCACTTCCTCCTGTCGCGATTCATGACTCCACGTTTTTAGAGACTCCAGGGCTTGGGGTATGGGTCGTTCCCATATCCGCCTCACCATCCATGGAGTCTGCCAGGGCTTCAAGCGAGATCCTACCGCTCGGATAGGTTCGTTTCTGATTTTTGATTCCTTAGACTTCATTTCATATTCAATGCAATTCAAATCAATTGAATTCTGTATATTATTACATGAAATAGAAATGTTGTCCATGCTCGTTCGGTCGGAACCTTTGCCGTTCGAGCTTCTCAAAAACCCTTCTCTTTTGCCCATTCGGCAATCGCCTTCGCATCCTCGTCTGTCATATCCTCTTGAGGAAATCCTTCCATCCCATCTCCCTGATCCTCGCCTTCCCTTTCCACTTTCTGGGCTCCTTGCAGTCCCTACTGAAGTGCCCTTCCTTGCCACAGTTGTAGCAAGTCAACACCCGCTTCTTCCTATCCACGTCCATGGCGTTTGGATCCGGCCTTTGTGACGTCGACGCCGCAGCTGGGGGTGGTCCCCTAGTCGCTCCGCTGAAGCGGTTCGCAGGCGTTGGTGCTGCCCTGTTTTGGGCTCCCTGCGGTGCGGTGTACTGCGTGCGTGTTGTCGGTTGTGCCGCGTTTCCGTAAAATGCCCTTGCATCTCTCCACGCTTTATTCAACTCCATTGCCTTGGAGTACCATCGTTCCAAATCTCCTGCAACTCCTCCGTCTCCTGGCGCTCCGTTCTCCACTATCTTCAAACCCAACTGTGGGTTGAGACCTCGACGGAATTGCGCTACCAGCGCAATCTCGTTGTACCCCGTAAGGGTGGCTAGACCTCGGAAGTCTATGATGTAGTCTTCCGCGTGACGTTTCCCCTGCGACAAGTTCTGAATTTTTCTTATTGCGTCGTCTCTGGTTTCCGTTGTGAGGAAGAACGTCCTCATCTGTTCCTCGAAGTCCTGCCAATCTCGGAACGGCCGTCTGTTGATCATCGGCTCCTGAATCCATGGAGCCGTTTGGTGCACTGCCGTTCCCCCGTCTATCAGATTTGCTATGCCCGTTATCTCTTGAGCATACGTGGTCTCCGCCCGGTACGTTCCTGCCAGTCGTCTGGCGTCTCTCTCTCCTAAATACTCCAACACCTGTTGAAGTTTTATCCCTGCCCAATTTCCTGCTCGGTTCGCCTGTCCTCCTCTGATCCTCTGTAAGGCCGTTATCACCATAACGTCCAGCGAGTCCATCTGCGTTAGCCGGAAGTAGGCTAACATCTGCCGTAGCCAGTTGGCTACTTGGTCCGGTTGGCCTTCATAATAGGCCGGCGGCTCCTGCCTGGGTTGTGGCATCCTGGGTGGTCTGGGACCCCTTATCGTTTCCAGGATTGTGTTGGTAGAATCGGCGAGGTTAGTCGCCGTCTGCCTCTGCGTTTCCGCTGATGCTGCTTCCCAAGCCGCGTTTGTCGCCTCCTGTCCAAAGATCGGCAGATAGGACGTGATAAAGGCAATGATTGCCGCTATCAACGCCTCCGTGATATTGAACCCTACAGAGAAGTGGCGTTGGGCTCCACTTCCTTTCTCTTCTAGCAACCTTGTGCCTAACAAGCCGGTCGCGCTTGGCGTAACGTGGTACTTCCATGTTATGAAGCTGAAGACCACTTGAACCCTCATCTCTGGGTTCCTGAGTTCCGGCTCGTAGTTGGCGATCGTTCTCCACAATGGGTTTTGCGGCCACGCAAAGGTGTTCCAGTACTCTGGCTTGAATAGCCACAAGTAACACAGACCCGCTGTCTCGGGTCCATAGCCATTGTATCCCGCCGGTGGTAGCGATTCCTGTGTTGCTCTCTTCCACACGATGCCTCCACGCATCTACGTCTATCCTCGTGACTGGTATTAAGGTCCTCTGAGTACTCAACTCCTCGAGGAACCAGTCGCCCAGTACTCTTCCGTAACGGTCGACCGTCATCTGCCTTGTGACGCGTCTCGTAACCGTTACTAAGTCCCTGGGGTAAACCACCTCATCAGCGCGCTCGCGCCGACCTTGAAATTCTTGATCCCGTACTTCCACGTGACGAGCTCATCAATTTGCTCCCAGTTGTAAATCTTAAATTCCCAATTGGGTCGCTTCTCCATGTCCCAATAAGGGACCACGTGGTAGATCGTATCGGGATCACTGTCATCCCCGTCTAAGCCAAAAATGGCATTCTCCTTTCGGAGTTCCGGTTCCCAGTCGGCGATCTGTTTGATCGTCGGATATGCCGGCCAGTCGTACTTGTCGTAGTACTCCTTCTTGAAGAGGTACATGTAGCAGTATCCCTTGCGCTCCCATGGCTCGATCCGCGCAGTCATCCGACTGTACGGTTTGGTTCGCCGGTGGCGCCGGCTTCTTTACTGGTCCGGTAACCCCGGTCGTACTGCGCTCCTCCACTTGCGCGTCCTAATTCGCTGCTCTCCCAGCGACTCTTCACCGCATTCCTTCAGGAACTTCGTCATGCTCAGCACGTTGAAGTCGTCCATGACTCCCTTGGATATGTGATCCTTAGGAGTAGCGTTCATAGCCATGCGCTCTGGCTTTTCCCTTATTGATGGGTAATAATTTTGAACGCGCATGTAATGCGCCGCGTTCTTTATGTTCCCGTTGAGCGCATGTTGAAGACGATTTCTTGCCTGCTGAGACAAGCTCCAGTGCTTGGCCACCAATGCCAAGTCTCGCGGTGTGCCATCAAAGGCCCGTCGAACATAGCTAGCTAGGACCTGCAGGTCCAGCTCCACTTCCAGTACTAGACTCTGGCCATCGCCAAAGCCTTCGCCGCCAACCTTGACTAGGTTGACAAATGCTCCTTGAGACCATTTCGACTTCTGGTCCCTGATGCTTTGTTGCTCTCAGCAACGTAATCCTGTTGAACAGGAGTTCTGTTCGAACTTCACTTGTACGCCCTTCATTGACTCGAATTTGTTGATCATCTCGTCATACTTGGCGTACACCTGTTCGTAGACGGCTACTCCCGCCTTTCTCTGTTTGCTCCACGACGCCTTTGGATAAAGCGTCCAACCAACTCGTCCGCGCTGAACTTCCACTCCGGGACCTTGGTTACCCAGTCTTGGTTGACTGGTTTCACCTCGGCCCGTGCCGCGCGCTCCTTTTCTGCTTTTGCGCCTGCTGCGCCCTTTCTTTCGCAACGCGTTGCTCCTCGCGTTGTTTCAACAAGGCCTCCCAGGCCAAGTCCTGCTCCTCTTGAGCGAGTCGTTCCGCCTCTTCTCGACGACGGTTTCCTGATCGAGAAGGCGACCAGCCTCCTCTTCTCTCTGAATGCGCTCACGCGCCTGATGAATGATCCATCGCAACACGTGACTGTTGTGCTGCGTTGGTACTGGCTGCCTCGCTAGCCAGCGCTTCCGGTTGTACTGGAAATTCTTCCAGCGCCTGTATTCGGGTTCGGCCCGACGTGTCTCAATGAGACCCTGTAACAAAAACTCCGTCTTGCCGAGGTCCCACACCGACCCCGCGCAAGGAGCGTTCCATTCTTCCGCTGAGACGGGCTACGCCCGGTATCGCCAGTGGGGTATCCACCTTCTCGGGGTCCACTGACGTCCCCCGCAGAACTCTTCGATTGCATTCCACCACATGACGCGGAGGTGGTGCCCGGGTTTTCGCTCGGATGTCCTCGTGCTCAGGGTTTTACCCCGATACGTAATTGGTGTTCCGAGACTGTGCATCCTTGATACACGGCACCCCCACGCGTTTTCTTCGGGTGTTTTCCCACCCTCTTCCGCTGACGGTCTGCCAAGCCCCCTGACTCACTATCCCAGGGCAACTCGACGCTCGCGACCCGCCCAGTTGGGTCGCCTCAGAGTCCTGTGAAACAAATGTAGACTTACTAGTGTCACTCGACACCAGCACTGTCCCTCTCTTGATGAGCGTCACTGTCATTGTGACCGCTCCACTCGTCGTAGTCGTTGTTGTGAAAAGGTGTCGTTCGACGTTGTGTAAACGTCGCGCGATGTAGTTCGTTGACGTTGGTACAAACGTCGTGCGAAGTGATCTTGTAGGCTCTTGATTATGTTACGAGGTCGCTAGACCAGGTCGCACAACCAGCGAGGGACAAGAGAAAGAAAAGAAAGAAACTCTGTTGTACTGTCTAGGACAGTGACAATCAAGAGCCTAGAGCTCTTGACGCAAACTACAGGACTATATACCCTGTGCCTCATGCCGTCACATGACCGACATGCCTCCGCCTCACTCCTGACCGCGGGACGCTTACCTAATACCGATAAGATAAAAGATAAGATCAACGATAAGATCTTAGATAAGATCGAACCGTGACAATAATGACTCATACAATGTCATATAGAATGAAATGATGTCATATAGAACATCATAGAAGGAATATAAATAGATGAAGACTCAGAATGACTCATTTTAGGACTGAAGATTACACTGTACTTAGGTTATGGTTTCTGAAACATACAGTGACTCAAAAAACTGTCCCAATGTTTGGCACTTTTTGACTGTTCATGGCATAGCATCACACAAAACCAAATGAAGCCAAACTGTCAGTGTACATAAGGAAGGCTTACATAATAGCTACATGCCAAACCAGGAACTCCGTTATTTGATGCATTCCCATGGAGATATAAGCAATTCAGTTTGATGCTTCATTGGGACAGTTTTTTGAGTGAGTGTCAGAATTGCAGGAAATGCACAATTTATTGTCTTGCTGAAGAATGCACTCCTCATCACCAATTCCAGATCCATCTATGCTGGCAGTAAGTGGTTGTCCAAAATGTCCACATACTGGTCAGCATCCATCCTCCCCTCAACCTCTGCAAGTTCCCCAACACCACTCCAACCCATGCAGCCCCATACCATGATGTTTCCACCATCAAATTTCACTGTCCCTTGGACCTCCCTCTCAATCAGCCCATCCCCACCTGTATTTTAGTCTCATCTGACCAAATAACCCTCTTCCAATCCTCCACAGTCCATTCCTTGTGCTTCAGGGCAAAGGCCAACCTCATCTGCAGTGAGCAATGGCTTTTTCTTTGTCACAGCTTTGAATGAGTGCTGCTTCAGCACATTTCTAATTGTCTGTGGGCAGACTGGGTGGGAGATGATGCTGTTAATGTGGTTGGTGACCTGGACAGCATTGGCAGCCTTCCCAGTGGTGATTTGTGTGAGGACAGATTGTTTGTCAGTGGGAGATAGCTTGGAAGGACAACCACCAGAAGAGATTTGTCAATTGGGATGAAGTTCCTGAAGAACTCTGGAGATAGTGGACCTGCCAACACTGAGTTTGAAGGCAATATGGTAAGTGGAGAAACCATTAGAAGCAAGGGAGAGGATGTTTTCTCTCTGAGCAGAGGAAATGGGATGCATGTTGGATTGGGGGACTCTCTGGATGCTGGCCCTTGTTAAATACATTGAATTCAGGAACAATCTAAGGTACAATCACCCTGATAGCAATCTATCAGATTTCTCATGCCACAGGAACCAACCACCATCAGATTCTGATACCCACTCAAATAACTGTCCCAATGAGGCATCAAAATGGATTGCCTATATCACCATGGGAAATGCATCAAATTACATATTTTTGATTCAACATGTAGCTATTATGCAACCCTTTCTTATGTACACTAATGGTTTTGCCTTATTTGGCTTTGGTGTGATGCTATATCACAAACAGTCAAAACATGCCAAACATTGGGACAGTTTTTCAAGTCACTGTATATAAGGAGGGTGTTCTGAGTGACTATCCCCTCAGTTTTTTTTCTACAAACTAACAAAGTACTAAGGCAATTTAGCTAACAGTATGTAAGTATATTGAAACACTTACTTAGCTAGTGTGCTGTGCTGCTGGATTTGTTTCAATAGGTTATGGGCCCCAGTGACTGCCTTTAAATGCTCATCAGGGATGGGCATTGACATGCATAGAGGGTAGTAGTCTACAGTGTAGTAAAAATAGTTTAAGTGTGTGATAAATTGGCTGATAAGATCTCTTAAAATATTGGATCAAAGATATGGCTGATGGCCCTCTATCAAGACTGATGAGACCTATAGCTGATTAGATATGTGTAATCTGTGTTTACCTTTCTCTCATGCCTATGAACAAATGCTAACCCAACTATGGGATAAATAGTCACTTAATGGTAGCAGGGATACCATTTCTGTCACACTTGTGATAGACTATCTGGGAAGATAGACTAAACATATGGTGTCATGCATTGTAGTCATGTGTTGTTGGGAAACAATGAAATCATAATTCTCCCAGGATCAATGGATCTTAAAACATGTTGTGGTTTTGTCACACCACTACCAAAAAAGACACAGATGTTAAGCCACTTTATGTGGATAACAGGGCCAATCCCCTGTAAGGGCTTCACACACCCCTAATTGCCCATTGACTGATTCACAAAGAAGGTGTATTTCCTACCCACAATGTCAAACATCATGTCACAGGGAGTAGCAGTTTTATTCCAGGATAATGTATTTCCAGAACATGGAATTCCCAAAAAAGTCATCAGTGATTGAGGACCTCAATTTGTGTCCAAATTCATGGATGACTTGTACAGAATGTTGGGCATTAAGGCCAATCAGTCAACAGCATATCACCCTCAAACAGATGGACAAACAGAGCAAGTCAACCAGGAAGTCAAGAAATTCCTAACAATGTTTGTAAAACACCAACTGTTACAGTTCTCTTTTCGTTTCATCTCCTTGTCTCAGTAGACTGTTTCATACTCATCATTACTGTGCATTGTACAGCCCAGACACTATCTCCTTTCATAGTTATCTTCATATTTCCTTTCTCAGATAGCTACAGCTTTATTCCCTTTATGGTCATCCTTGTTCTCTAAAATGTATACAAGTCCCATGTATCGTAGAGTAACCTCAGTTCCAACTTAGACAAGTTTTGCTCTCAACCTTGTTTGACTCCAACACTCTCTTCTCTCATCACTCTCAGGGTCTTTGTCATTGTTTGACTTAGCATCTAGACTCTTTGTCCAGTGGCTGGGAGCAGACTGAGACTCTGCTTGTCATTGTTGACTTAGAACAAACCACAATGAGGGCATTGTCCGTAACACAAGTTGGAACTCAGGAATCGCTCAGTGCTTTGCCACTAGCTATGGTGTGCGTCACTTAGTCACTGCTACTTTGTGACAGCAGCCAAATTGGCCAAGTGGAAGATTTTTTCAGAGTAGATCATGTTGCATATCAATGGCAAATTGCACTAAAATGTAAGAAATGAGCATGCCAGATATTCCTAGTGCCCATGGCCCACTGCTCAAGCACTCATACTAACTCATGCCACCAAAGAAGTATCTGAAAGATGCTGCTGCTCATGCACATGCTGCTGCACTGAAATCCCGATATTTGAAGAGGTTGAACCTCTGCAAGTCCCAATTTGGCAATGAATCATCTGCCATTCTTGGTGTAAGCTTGCACTGTGAACGACCAAGCATTCCAGCAATTGAGTCTTTCAACAGCTCAGAAATCACTATCATTAGTGATTCTGAGTCTGAATGTGGCTATAGAGGAGGTGTTAACATGCCAGGAACTTCAAGTGAGGCTGAGAGCTTACCAGGGGTGATGAGGGTGATGTGAAATGCCTGGAGGACAAAGGCAGACTGTCCCAGGCTACAGCCTAGGATGCATTCTCTGATCTGGGAATGTCAATGAATAAACAGAAGGCAGAATGGAAGGCAGCTGAAGCAAACTGAGCCCTTGGGTACAATGGTTGTTCAGCAAGGACTGCACGGCATTATGCAAAGCGAGCACAGGAACAGTTGGCAGTCTGCAAACAGGCAAAGAGCTTGTGAGTGAAATTCCAGAGAAGCGTTATCTTATACTCACCAATATGAGGGACCAACAAGCAGGCAGTGATGATGAGGCATTTTTTCACTCCAAAGACCTCAGATATTCCACCCCAGGTGGCAAATGAGTGTGTGGTCACATTGGATACCACCACCTCAGATTTGGCAGGGTTTACTGTTGGGGATGATGGATCGACGGAGGAAAGCACACAAGTGTGCATTGTGGAGGAGACGGGTTACAAGGGATGATGGGACAAGGGAGACAGCACCTGGACAGTGATGGAGGAAGGGAATTGGAAAGATGTGTGATGAAGACTATTCAATGCGAGAGCGCCGGATATCAATACGAGGCACCATCATTTGCATGGCCTTGTCTATTTCATATTCATAACATTATATATACTACTTGTGTGTTCGAGAATGGACGCCTTTGACTTGCAAGTGCCCCATGCCCCTTTGTGAACTTCTATAGGTTATGGGCCCTGTGCTCCTATAGCCTCATCCACAAGCATACCCTCTTCATACCGTCACTTATACTATTGATTGACTTCCATTATGGCAGATCCCATCATACCAACTGTCGAAAAATTGAGCACTGTTATGCTCAGCTTGTCATGACCTGTTCTCAACGGTCAAAATCTCTAAGACATTTTTATTCTTTTTCTTGTATTTTACAATAGCTGTAGCCAAACATCTTAGTCAGGTTGGCGTCTATCTTATCTAGTCAGCGCTAAGATTAGATTAGATTAGATAACGATTAGATTAGATTACGGACTACCGGACCAATGACTCATGGACTATGACTCAGGCTTACCAATGTGCAGCAACAGGGGCCAATTATGCTATATCTTTTACTCATACTTACTCAGCGTAGTTACTATTATTAGAGTGGTGCACAGACCACCTTTGTAGTATATAAACTGAGCAAGCAACACCCAGAGTCCTCAGTCGAGTTCTCTCAGGTTTCATCCCTACTCTCATCTCCTCTCCTCTTAAAGTCTATTGTTGGGGCCCTAAGCTGTCACGGCGAGGGTAGTCCTGATAGTAGAACTCGACTGATCACATTGCTTACTGCCCCACTCGTACTAGAGCATCACGCTCACGCCCGGACCCTTGGGCTAAGGGGAACTGTTGATATCAGGGGGATCACACAGTCTTCCGCAGACTTTAAAGCGTCATTAGTTGTCGGACTATAAAACCGTCACCCCTGGTTCTGTGGAGCATCCATAAAAAGCTTCATCTTACGTTCCTGGTCTACGCAAACCGAAGAACCTAACCCGGTTGATAGGGTTACCTGTGCACAGGATACCAGTGCCGGAGTAGTGACACGTTACGTCACTCGCATCGTAGGACCAGCCTCACCAGCCCCTGCGCACGTTAAATTGCCCTGGTCTAGGCCTCTGAAGGCTATACACGTATATACTTAGACACATCATTTCGTAATCCTTGAGAGTAGCCGTTGCTTGACCACACGCTCTTGAGAAAGGCCGTACCTATTAGGGGTATAGTGCTAACTGGACAACCATTCGGACCCAGTTTAGTATAATCAAAATTCAAAAAGTTAAACACCGTACTATACCGTTTACGTACTAGCACTGCAGGGAGGGTTGTGGACCCTGAGTGCATTCCCAAATAAGTGACAGGCCAAGACCTCCCTCACTTTTACATAACAGAGAATTACGAAGTATGAGATCTTCTTAGATCGCATGGGCTTACAGATAGGGAAATCGATAGCTTCTGGATAGAAGTATTCGGTGTACCACTGGACGGTCTAGAAGACTTTGATATTGATTACAACCCTTTCGGGCCAGATCCATTTGACGATAACGATCCAGTCTCAGACGTCCCCGCACTTCACACACCAACCAAGTCAACCGACTCCACACCCTCGATCACCAAGGTACAACATCAGTGGGAACCTGCACTGTTCCAAATCCTTGTCCCTAACCCCGCAACCCTAAATATCCAAAGCCTATTTCATTCCGACACTCAATACATCGGGGAAGTAGCGCCACTGTTTTCACCACCGCCACCAGCATTCAGATCTCCATCGGTATCACAACCGTCGAGATCTCTTTCCCCATTTACACCACCCCCTCGTTACATCAATATGTCGGATCAAGGAGAAGAAGATCTGACATCCGCGCAGTTGTTACAACTGCTGAATAATCAAAATAATACCATTCAGCAGTTACAAGCACAGCTCTTAGTGCTTCAAAACAACAATGCCGCTGCGGCACAACAAGCAGCAATACCACCAGCCGCCCCGGCCCCAATAATCAATATACCGGAAGGGACAGTATTTAATATTCCCACACCAGCAGGAGGGAACGGTTCATCAAAAGTTGATGTAGCCAAACCACCGGTGTTCTCCGGCAAGATGTTGGAGGTCACAAATTTCATAAATGGATGCCGGCTATACATACAGCTGAAGATGGCAAGCGCCAAAGAGGAGGACAAAATCCTCTTGGTGTTGTCATATATGTCGGAAGGATTCGTGGTAGATTGGCGAGACAATCTATTGGAGTTAATAGCCGATGAAGACGATGTTGTTCCAGATACAGTGGAACAATTATACAGACAAATACGTAGGGATTTTGGCGACACAGATGAACAGTTGTCAAAAATATCAGAGTTGTGCACAATGTCACAAGGTGCACACATGTGTGAGGAACATGTGCAAAAATTTAAAAAGGTCGCACGAGGCACAGGCTATCAGGGAAGGGCCCTGATAGAAGAGTTTAAAAGAAGTTTGAATGCCGGTCTCCGAAAAAGGATAATGGAGGCTGATGAAGTACCGGAAACCATCGACGAATGGTACCAAAGATCAGTTCGTCTCGACTGACAATGGAGACAAGCAAAGGCCAAAGAACAATATTATTCTTCAAGGAACAGTAACTCCGCTAAGAGGAGTGAAGGGACCAAAGGCCCGGATATGGTGAAGCCGGTAGGAACTGGTCAGCCTAAACCCCGATGGAGATTCAATACAGCATCGGGATCAGTGAGCCAGAACCGATCGGGAGCTGGGCCCTCCTTGAATAATAATACAGCAACACGGCCACAAGATCCAAACGCAATGGACGTGGATTGAACTCAGCGCCTGCCAATGCGCTGCTACAAATGTGGAAGGATTGGCCACATAGCAAGGAATTGCCGATCAGGTTTGGACATCCAAACCATGTCCTTCGAAGAAATGAAAAAATACTTCGCAAAAGGCGAAACTTTAAAAGAGGAAGAGAGTCAGTAAGTCCCGTACTGAACTCTCTTAATAGGTATTCTGTATTAGGTAAGGAAAACGGACTGGTAGGTACGGAGGACTCGGAGACTTCAACAGTCTCTGAGACCACCCGCAGGAAGCGGTCTCTAGTGCCAAAGCACAGGAGGGTGGCAGGGCGGATAAACCTGTGCTTGATTCTTCCTTATCAGGTAAAAGAATACTAAAAAAGGGACAAAAAGAATTTCTCGTTCGATCTATTGGTCAGAAAGACGAGATACTAATGGAAATAGGTCTAGACACAAACAACCGAAATAGCGTTGCTTGACTGTGGAGCAACAGGTTTGTTTATGAACGCTAAATTCACTAACGAAAAGGGCTATAAATTAATTCCCTTAGATCGACCCATTCAAGATAGAAACGTAGATGGATGTAACAATGAAGGCGGTATGATTACTCATGAAGTAGATCTGCTCATGAGTTACAAGGGACATCAAGAACAAGCCACATTTGAAATATGCGAATTAGGCAAAACAAATGTAATCATAGGATCTACATGGTTACGACAACACAATCCGGATGTCAACTGGATCACCGGTAAAATAGAGTTGACAAGATGTCCACGATCATGCGGACATAAACAAAGGGAATGGACAAAAGAAAGACAAAGAAGAACAAAACAGGCGGAACATTGGGAAACCAATATGTACGTCTGGGAAAAAGAATGGGAGTTGGACTTTGCCTACTGGTTAGAGCAAAAAGAAAAAGAGGAGCAGAATTTGGATTTCCTGGATGAATGGAAACACCCAAAATTCTATAGGGAAGGAGAAAATATGAATTTCTCCCATCTGGGATCAAATCAGATGACCCAAAATGGATTAGGGAATTGAAAAAACAGGAACCAAAAGATCTAGTACCACCGCAGTATCACAAGTATTTACACTTGTTTGAAAAAACTGCATCAGAAAGAATGCCAGTTAGAAAGCCATGGGATCACGCTATAGATCTCAAACAAGGTTATCAGCCAAGAAAGGGAAAGGTGTATCCTTTATCGCCAGATGAACTCAGAGAAGTCCAAGATTTTGTCGACGATCAATTAAAAAAGGGGTACATCAGACCTTCAAAATCACCACAAACATCACCGGTGTTCTTTGTAAAGAAAAAGGATGGAAAAAAGAGAATGGTACAGGATTACCGTTACCTAAATGAATGGACGGTTAAAAATAACTATCCATTACCGTTAATATCGGAGCTCGTAGATCGAGCAGGACAAGCCAAACACTTCACCAGGTTGGACCTTAGGTGGGGATATAATAATGTACAAATCAAAGAAGGAGACGAATGGAAGGCCGCCTTTACTACACCAGAAGGTTCTTTTGAACCAGTAGTAATGTACTT
Organism: Amanita pallidorosea; assembly: GCA_023014475.1. NCBI lineage: Eukaryota > Fungi > Basidiomycota > Agaricomycetes > Agaricales > Amanitaceae > Amanita > Amanita pallidorosea. The sequence goes on along the minus strand of JAEBUS010000102.1, from coordinate 145,019 downwards.
TGGTCTCACCAATTCTCCGGCAACCTTCCAAGCCATGATGAATGATATCTTTCGGGATATGATAAATGAAGGAAAGGTCATTGTTTACATAGATGACATCCTCATTTACACAAAAACCGAAAAAGAGCATAATAATATAGTGCTCAAAGTTCTCCGGCGCTTGGAAGAAAATGATTTATACATTAAACCAGAAAAATGCATATGGAACGTGCAAGAAGTAGAATTCCTAGGAGTCATCATTGGACCCAACGGAATTAAAATGGATCCGAAGAAAGTTGATGCTATTCTTAACTGGCCAACACCTGGTAGTGTAAAGGATGTTCAACGATTCCTAGGACTGGCAAACTATTATCGATGATTCGTCAAAGACTTTGCCAAAATAGCATGACCATTACATAATCTGGTCAGAAAAGACAAAATATGGGAATGGAAGGAAGGAGAAGAAAAAGCTTTTAAAACATTAAAAAAAACTTTTACGGAACAACCCCTTCGACTCCGACAAGAAATTCAGAATAGAGTCTGATGCCTTGGATTATGCAACGGGAGGAGTGTTATCAATGGAATGTGATGACAACAAATGGAGACCAGTAGCTTATCTCTCCAAATCCCTTAACAAAACTGAGAGGAATTATGATGTCCATGACAAGGAAATGTTGGGCATTATTAGGTGTCTCAAAGCCTGGAGACATTACCTAGAAGGAGCAAGGCAAGAATTCGAGATATGGACGGATCACAAAAATCTCGAATACTTTATGAATGCAAAAAAGTTAAACCGAAGACAAGCATGCTGGGCTTTATACCTCAGCAGGTTTAATTTTAAATTAATTCATAAAGCTGGAGTAACTATGGGAAAGGCCGATTCTCTGTCCAGGAGGCCAGACCATAAAAAGGGGGTAGAAGATGATAACAAGGAAGTCACCTTGTTAAAACCAAATTTTTCCGAATTGCAGCACTTCAACAAGGGCATGTGCTAGTCAATACGTCGGAAAAAGAAATTTTAAACAAAATTAGAAAATCAGAAACAAATGATGAGGAGGTTGTAAAAGTGGTAGAAGCCATGAAAAAAGCAGGAGTCAGGAGACTCAACGCAGGAGAATGGCAGATGGAACAAGGACTAATCCTCTGGCAAGGAAAAGTCTACGTTCCAAAAGATGAAAAATTACGAATGGAGATAGTCAGACTCCATCATGACACACCAATTGCTGGACATGGAGGACAATGGAAGACGGTTGAACTCGTCACAAGAAACTATTGGTGGCCAGGAGTCACTAAATTTGTTAAAAAATATGTTGCTGGATGTGACAAGTGCCAAAGAAGCAAAAACTTCCCAGAACCACCAGCTGTTACAGTCCTCTTTTCGTTTGTCTCCGTGTTTCAGTAGACCGTTTCATATCCATCATTACTGCGCAATGTACAGCCTGGACACTATCTCCTTTCATAGTTACTTTCACATTACCTTTCTCAAGTAGCTACAGCCTTATTCCCTTTTCGGTTTCCTTTGTTCTCTAAACGTATATAAACCTCATGTATCTTAGAGTAACCTCAGTTCCAACTTAGATGAGTTTTGCTCTCAACCTCGCTCAAACTCAAACGCTCTTCTTCTTCATCGTTCTCAGGACCTTTGTCATCGTTTGACTTAGCATCTAGATTCATTGTCCAGTGACTGGGAGCAGATCGAGACTCTGCTTGTCACTGTTGACTTAGAACGAACCATGACAAGGGCATCGTCCGTAACACAAGTTGGAACTCAGGAACCGCTCAGTGCTTCGTCACTAGCCAGACACCATTGAGACCCGAACCTCCCAGATCAGACCGCCAAACGACTCCGTTCGTTATAGGCAGAAGTACTACCTTGGACGAAGGGAAGTCTATCCTTCCACAACAAACGAGGGATGGTACTACGTTTCAACCACTAAGAAAAAGAACCAGCGAGTTCCAGAAAGTTTCTTCGAAGGAGAATACAGAGAAGGAAACCCTGACGAAGAATTACCAGCAGAAACTTGGATTAATTGGCATAATGAAGAAACAATTCAGATAGCCAATTATTCTTCCCACCAAACAAAGAACCAGAACTCACTTGGTGGCACGAATTTCGAGACACTGAGGATCTAACCGACAGAGTCTTCTCCGCACTCGAGGAATCTACTCTTGCCAAGTGGAACGAATACAAAGAACAACAGCAGATCGAACTAGATCTAGATTTTGACAACGAACCGAAACAAGGAGAAAGCTCGAAACAAGCAACAGAACCAAAACAGGAACCTGAAACTGAAACGAAAAAGGATATGGCAGACGAAAAGGAAACATCTCCGAAAGGGATAAAGGGAATCTCCATTGAGAAATTCAAAGGACAACGATCCAAAGCGAAACATTTCATCTATGCATTTGATGACACTTTCGATCTAGATGAGGAACAATTTACCACTGCCAAGAAGAAGATCAAATATGTCTTCCTACACTTAGGAGAGGAATTAGACGATTGGAAATCCAATATCCGAGAAGAATTGGACGAGGCAACTACAGACAAAGGAAAGAAAAAGGAAGAAGGAACAACGCTCTCCTGGGATAGCTACAGCAGTTTCAAAAAGCGATTCTTAGCTGATTGGGGCGAATCAGACACCGCAGCTAGGACCCTGAATGATCTAGATAAAGTTAAAGTGGGTGGAGATATTGATATCCCCACTTATATTCAGAAGTTCCGATCGCTTATTCAGTCAACCGGAATCACAGGGTTCATGGTGCAGCAAATCTATTTTTGTAAAGGACTCCCAGCATCAGTCGCAGCAAAAATCATCGAAAACCCTGCAGTTATCAACATGGAAACAGCCTATGATGCTGCAGAACGATTACACAATGCTTGGGAGACCCTGAAACTGATGAACCGGTCCTCTGGATCAGGAAACATGGAGAGACGTTTCAAATTTAACCGCAACTCGAGGAACTTGGCTTCAGGATCAAAAGGGGTCAATGCCATAACTACTGGACGCCTTTCAGATGCCCAAAAGGAGGAATATCGGAAAACCGGCAAGTGTTTCCGATGCGGAACTCAGGGACACATATCCAGGGATTGCCCAAACAAAGGGAATGCCCAGACGATGCCCAACAAATCACCTCCTCCTCAGAATCGCACTATTAGAACTATAGAGGAAGCAACCTCAGAAGAATCAACTGCCCAACGCATCAGGGCACTGTTGAAAGCACTCCCAGACGAGGAGCACGAGAATACCCTCCAAGAACTTGAAACAGAGGGTTTTTAAGAAGGAGACACCAGAAAGTGGTTGACGCCTCCCATAAAGTTGAACAGTTAGCACTCGATTCTGTAATCGTACAATCCAATAATGATAAATGGATTTCAATCACTGTGCAAACGAACAATAAACCCGCTGAAATATCTGCCCTCATTGATTGTGGAGCAGAAGGAAACTTCATTGACGAACGCATATCTAAAGATTGGCCAAAAGAAAAATTAAAACAACCAATTAAAGTCAAGAACGCCGATGGAACTATTAACCAAAATGGCATGATCACGCATCGAACTCATCTCACCTATTCTATCAATGGAAAACCATATGATAATTGGTTATGGATCATGAACTTAGGAGATCAAGAAATCATCTTCAGAATACCATGGCTGGAAAAGCATAACCCGACTATTGATTGGTGAAAGAAAACCCTCCAAATAAACGACGATTCAAAAAATGACAAACCTATTTGGCGCATGGCGCTAGATACTCAACAATGGGGAGAAGACAAATACTGGATAAGAGTAAAAACATTGGCATCACAAGCACTTGAACACCAAGCAAAACACGACAAAACGCTGACTGTCTTACCACCTGAGTACCTTCCCTGGCAGTCTACTTTCGAGAAAAAGGCATCGGAGCGTTTCCCATCATCATGTCCATGGGACCATGTGATTGAACTCAAAACTGGATTTACACCAAAAGTTAGCAAAATTTACCCACTATCACTGAAAGAACAGTCAACGCTTGACGAATGGATTAAAGAACAATTGGATAAAGGATACATTCGACCATCCAAATCCCCACAAGCATCACCATTCTTCTTCATTTCAAAGAAAGAAAGTGGTGCCCTAAGACCTTGTCAGGATTATCGCTACCTAAATGAATGGACCATTAAGAACGCCTACCCATTACCCCTAGTTTCAGATCTAATGACAAAATTAGAAGGCGCAAATTACTTCACTAAACTTGACTTGTGCTGGGGATATAACAACGTTTGAATAAAAAAGGCGATGAATGGAAAGCTGCCTTCATTACGAATCGTGGTTTATATGAACCAACAGTAATGTTCTTCGGCCTTTGCAATTCGCCCTCGACATTTCAGACTATGATGAATGAATACTTCCAGGATATGATCAACAAAGGATGGCTCATTATCTATATGGACAATATTCTGATTTGTGGGAAAACAAAAGAAGAAATACAGAGACGAACCGAACGAGTCCTAAAGCGTTTACAGGAGAAGGACCTATTTTTGAAGTTAGAAAAATGCAAATTCTGCGTTCAAGAGGTCGAATTCTTGGGCATGGTCATTACGCCTGGCCATATTCAGATGGATCCGGTCAAACTTGCTGGTATCAGAGATTGGCCAGTCCCCACAATGGTCAAACAAGTTAGATCTTTCCTCGGATTCGGAAATTTCTACAGATGATTCATCGGCAACTTTGCTGCTATAGCAAAACCGTTAACAGACTTGACGAAGAAAGGTTTAGTCTTCAGTTGGATGTCTGATTGTCAAATGGCTTTCGATTCATTAAAAAACAAGTTTTTGTCTATGCCAGTCCTACGCATGCCAGACCCCACGAGACCATTTATTCTACAAACGGACGCCTCCAATAAAGCCACTGGAGCAGTGTTGAAACAAGCTGACGCCTCCGGATCCCTCCATCCTTGTGGCTTCATATCACACGCCTTAACCACAACGGAGCAAATTAACCAAATCTATGACCGAGAACTATTGGCTATCATTAAAGGATTACAGGCATGGCGACATTTGCTGCATGGATCACCGCACCCCATCATAGTCCATTGTGACCATAAAAACCTTTCGTTCTATAGGACTCCGCAGCGATTAACACCTCGACAAGCTCGATGGTCTATGATGTTATCAGAATTTGATTTGAAAATTGAGCACGTACCAGGTACAAAAATGTTTGAAGCAGACGCATTGTCCCGCCGTCCTGATCATATGAAAGAGGATGATACTCCGGACGATGTTATCATGTTACCAGCAACCAAGTTTATTTGCCTCATCGCTACAGATCTTGCTCAGAAGATTCGAGATGCCACGTCGCTTGATAGCTTTGGAAAAACCATCATCGAAGTCATAGAAACACAACGCGCTCCACCTATTAAATCCAAATTACAGGATTGGGCGTTCGTCGACGGAATCGTTTGATACATTGACAGAGCATATATCCCTGATCTTGGAACACTCCGCACCAGTATTATCAAAACAGTTCATGAATCGCCTACTTCTGGACATCCTGGATGCTTGAAAATGCTAGAATTATTACAACGAGACTACTGGTGGCCGGGAATGTATAAACACGTGAAGGAATGGGTTACAGGCTGCGCTACATGTCAGCAAATGAAGGTGAACACTCACCCAAACACCCTGGCTCTTCTACCAATTGGATCTAAAGCAACTCGACCGTTTCAACAAGTAACCCTGGACTTCATTACCGATCTTCCTATTTCTGATGGATTTGACTCAATTTTGGTCACGGTGGACCATGGCCTTACGAAGGGGGTAATTCTTACTCCTTGTAAGAAAACCATCGATGCACTAGGGACAGCAGACCTTTATATCTCTGAAATATTCAAGCGCTTTGGTCTACCAGACGTACTCATTTCAGATCGAGGACCGCAGTTCTCAGCTAAAGTCTTCCAAGAAATCAGAAAGACATTAGGAATCAATCATAGGATGAGTACCGCGTACCATCCACAAACCGATGGAGAAACGGAAAGAGTTAATCAAGAACTAGAAGTATATCTTTGAATATTCTGCGCAAACGAAGCCCATACTTGGAAACAACTACTACCAATCGCCGAATTTGCCTATAATAATCGCCACCATGATTCAGTTAAGGCATCGCCTTTCCAGCTTATGTATGGAACAAACCCAGTTGCACTACCCACTGCGGCGCAGAAAATGACAGCACCAGCAGTGGAAGAACGGCTACAGTTGCTACGAAAAGCTAGGGAAGAAGCGCTTGCTGCACATGAATTAGCCAGACAAATGGTGGCTAGACGAATTAGAGACAAGTCAACCAAATTTGAAATAGGAGACAAAGTCTGGCTCGAAAATAGAAATCTTAAGATTCCATACCAGTCCAGGAAACTAGCACCAAAACGAGAAGGACCCTTCCCCATCGAGCAAGTCTTAGGACCAGTGACGTATAAGCTTAAACTTCCGAAACAATGGCGCATTCATCCAGTTTTTCACACATCACTCCTTATGCCATATAGGGAAACTGAAACACACGGACCAAATTACACAGCTCCACCTCCTGATCTCGTAAATGGACAAGAGGAGTTTGAAGTCGAAGCGGTTCTCGCACACCGGAAGCATGGAACAGGATATCAGTATTTGGTTAAATGAAAAAACTACGGTCCAAATGACAACTCCTGGGAACCAGAACGAAATCTAGGCAATGCTGCAGATATCTTGAAAGTATATAAACAGAGAAGACGGTTGTAAAACACCCATGTCTCGCTATCGTAACCGCTGAATCCTTAAACAAAACATTTGATATACAAAGAAATACTGTTCTACCCAAGGACGGTATTCACCAAAACTCTACGAAAAATTCAAAGGGTGAATCATTAAAATTCCTATCTATTGCCCTCCTACCTCTCCATTAGGATTACCACAATTCTCCAAAATCACCCAAACACAAGCAGTTCAACAGACTGCACCCAGAGTCTCTAGACTAACCACTGGACACCTAACTCATCCACAAGGACACGTGGAATTCCCATTTAATGCTCGCCTTCATTATCTTCCAAAATACATGGATCTTACATTTGATCCTGAGGAATTACCATATTATCCTGATGCCAGATCGTATCTTCCATCGCCCAATGTGCCCTTGAATCACAGATATGAGGTGTACGCTGAGATGGCCCTTCGAAGAGAAGACCCTGAAAAATATGCTTTTATTCAGAGTCTAAAACGCGCTGGCAAAGAAATCGAAATATACCGCTGGGTTGCCGATCGGCATGTCCCAAATGCACAAGCCAACTTCAACGATGCAATGGATAGTCTGGACTTCCTGAACATGTTTGTCGATGACCCTGTTATTCCTGACGTGTCAGAACAAACCATCACACAAAGCAATGAACCTACCACTGACACCGAGCATGGGAACGAGGTTTCCACAGTTACCACAAATGAATTAAGCGAATCAGAAGAATCTGATGGAGAACTTGAATACATTCCCACCATCAGAGCGCCCATGTCATCTTACTAATTTTTGGAAGAAGAGCTCCTGACTGTCAATTATGATGACGAAGTGTTCAATTGAACATAAAAGGATGCTTCGGAGTACATCGGATTCCCCAACCTATCTGTCATAATCATGCCTGCTTTCTTCACCACCATCGCCTACCTCGTTGCCTTCGCCTTTGCCCTCCTGGTCACAGCATGTGGCCATTGCTACATCGAACCCGTCGCCATCCTCTCACCCTTCCTCGCCACCGCCCAGGACCTCCCCCTCGAGGTCTTTGTTAACACTACCATCACCATCGATGACTTCGAGTTCGTTGACCTCCCCGAACTTCATGAACATCCAGCGGAACTGGCTGACACCATCACCGTCCCTATCGCCCCCATTCCACCTGTCGTCACTCGCCCTCACAACGCCATGCTCGACAACGTCAGCGACAACCTTGCTACCCTGGTCACTGTCGAAGCAACAACCGACAGGAGCGCAGCAGAATAGTAGAGCTGAGTAAGTTAACACTTACTGGTAGCTGTAGTAGTCACTTAAGTCCGCTGTAGAGCGATCACTTAGTAGAGCAGAGGATATAGATTGACGTCTAAGTACTGAGGTATTTATACAGTCTATCTACTGGTCTGATGTCAGCGATATTAGTAGCGCTGACTGATCATTTCTATTGTGCTTGCTAATGCACAGTCATGCACATGGTGCGCTATTGTCTGAGTTTGACACATGTCAAACTCTATAATATCTGTCTAACTCTATAATATCTGTCAAGATATTAATAGCAGTGAACTCTATAATTATATCCACATATACAAACATTGATTATATGACAGATTAGATAAGATCGGTCCCATCCAAGATAAGATCGGATAGATCCGAGATGTTTCCCACGGTGCGGAACACATCGTGTGTGTAACAGATTACATCCGTTTCAACACTCCCCCTCATTGAGGATCTCAATGCCAATTTTATCTCTTAACTCTTTGAACTTTTGCCAAGTCAAATTTTTTGTTAAGATATCAGCTAATTGATTATTTGTGGAACATATTGAATGTTGATATCTTTATCCTCAACACGTTCTCTAACATAATGATAACGAATATCAATATGTTTTGTTCTATGTTCTTGAGCTGGATTCTTTGCCAAGAATATTGATCCTCTATTATCAACATTAAGATCAATAGCTCCAACATTAAATCCCAGTTCTTTGAATAAGGATTTAATCCACATGATTTGTCTAGAACAATCTGACAAGCTCATGTATTCAGCTTCAGTGGATGACAAAGCAACTGTTTTTTGCTTTCTTGAAATCCAGCTAATTGGAGCTCCTGCTAATAGAACTAGATTACCCGTTACTGATTTGCGTGTGATTTGGTCACCAGCCCAATCAGCATCAGCATAAGCATTAAGTCCTTCTTTTTAAAGCCATCATATGTTATTTTTCCATTTGTAGTGGAATTAACATATTTAATGATATATAAGGCTTTAGTAATATGTTCTTTTGAAGGATTAACCATGAATTGTGACATCATGATTACTGCTTGAGTAATATCATATCTTGTGCCAAGTGTAAGATATAATAAGGATCCAATAATTGATTGATAGTAACTCCTTTCTTGAGGAGTTGCAGAACCTTCATTTGCTGTAGGTATGTATCCTGCTGGTAATGGTGTGCGAACAGGTTTAGAATCTTCTTGACCAAATCTTTAACTATTTTCTTTGCATAGTTAATTTGATCAAGGGTTATCAATTTTCTTTTCCTATCTCGGACTATTTTCATTCCAAGATATTCAGAAATGGGTCCTAAATCTCTACATTCCCATTTAGTCATGAATTTGTGTTTTTTTCCATGAGTAATTTTCTATTATCACCCATGAATAACACATCATCAACATATAGTATTGCTACTATTATTGATTTTTGTCTATAGCAAACATAGACTCCTGTGTCTGTAAGACATCATCCAAAGCCTAATTCTCGTAGACTTTCATTTGCTTTTTTGTTCCAAGCTAGAGAAGCTTGTTTCAATCCATATAAGGCCTTTTTGAGCTTATAGACTTTGTGCTCTTGTCCTTTGATGATAAATCCTTCTGGCTGTTCCATATATATGTTTTCTTCTAAGTCTCCATATAGGAACACTGTCTTTACATCTAGCGCTTCAATTTCCCAATTTTCTAGCGCTGCTGTAGCCATGAGGAGTCTCACAGTTTCAAATCGTGCAACTGGTGAGAATGTATCATCATAATCAACTCCAGGTATTTGTGAAAATCCTTTAGCAACTAGTCGAGCACGTTTTCGACCATCACTTTTAACAGCATAAACCCATCTACATTTCACAGGTTTTCTGTTTTTAGGACATGGTACTAATTCCCATACGTCACGGTCTTGAAGGGCTTTAATTTCTTCTGTCATTGCATTATGCCATTCATCCCATTCTTTGGATTAGATGCTTTTAATTTATATGCATCTCTATATGTCCATTGATCCACATTTTTGGAATAATTTGGACTTATGGCTTTTGATAGAAGGTAGTTAACAAATTTATTTCCTCCTTCTTTATGCAATTTATGTATAAAATTGACGAGATTGTCACTAGGTGATTTAGATCTGAGATGTTTATTTATCTCATCTTCACTTGAATCACCAAATGGATCTTCATCATCAGACTTTGGTTGGTTCAAATCTGGAATAGATTCACCACCTGAAATTGGTCTGATTTCTTTTCTGATTCTTCTTTGTCAGATCCAGAATTAGACGGAGTTTTATAATTGTCTGTTTCTGATCCTGAACTAGAAGGTTCATCCATTTGTAAATCCATTTCTATTTGTTTTAATGGATTTTCTAGTGCTTTTCGTGAAGTTGAAGGACTAAGGATAGGTCTAAGCCTTCCTTTGCCTTTCCCAAAAACTCTTTTCTCCCATTCTGACTTAGATTCTTTTTCTGTCTGAATGGGATTTTCTCGTCCGTAAAAATTGTCAGACAAGAATTTTGGTTTTTTAATTCGGAAGTC